>CM067360.1:23499591-23565591 GCA_034401795.1 Chaetoderma sp. LZ-2023a | reverse complement strand
CCAGTATTTATGGAGTTCCTTCACATGCGTGAGTAGTTTCATCACTTCAGGCGATGCTTTCCACTTAGGGCCATTTATTTCGACCTGCTTTGTTGGAACTATTCTTCTTGTAGTATGTGTTATGGCATTCTGGATGCCACTGATGATATCATTCGGGGCAGAGTATTGAGATTTGTTGTTTACTTTGTCCAGTTCCTCTGCCAGTGCGATCTGATAGTCACGCTTGTCCACTTTTGACCATTCTAATTTGTGAATAGATGTCGATTTTCTCGGGGAGCCTAGTAACGCTTACTGGAATATCACTCGATACTGGAACATGTTGAAGATTTTTGGTGTCTATCTTCAAGATTCGATACTACTTCTGAGTGATTATCTGGTATAATCGGTTACGAAGTCTTTTCCGTTTTGGGTAAAGCTTGTATGTAGAGTTGCTGCGACAACTAACTTTACCGAGAACGCAAAAGATGGATATCAGCTCGCCTCGTAAATAGATGTACTGAGCGATATTTGTATTGGATATCCGGGCCTGATCTGACTGAATCTCAGAACTTGTAGGTAAGCTACGGTGGTCTTCCGTAGTGTCCCGAATTAAATAGCACGACAAAACTCTTGCCTTGAGGTTATCAAGGTGATGACTTTAATAATAATTCTAACTGTACACTCAATTACTGGTGGCTTTTACTGCCACAAAGAAAAGATTAATACTTTATATAAGTTTGACTAACGTTAAACTACTTATCTAAACTGTACGTTTCCTATCTAATATTGACCGGTATTACTCCCTGTCACGACAGGTCTGCTATATCATATCAACCTAATTAGCTAACCAAGGATATGGACCAGACTGCCTCTAACTCTAACCCCCGATAAAAGCCAAAGTCTCCCTTTTATACTCTCCTGACTTTCTATTCTACCCTCGTTTGGTAATGCCTAATAATAGACACCTACGTAATGGTTTCACATCTCCATCATTCGCTCATAGGCTATCTTTAGATTATGACGTCCTTTTAACCAAGTAAATCTCCGACCCTCCCTCCTCAGGAGGGTGCCTTTTACCTAACACTTGGGCTGGTTCTGATTTGATGAGGCCTGTCAGCTAACTAACAACATTACTTCATCCGTTGTTTTAGCATGTCACTTGGTGATTGACATATAGTTGATATACAATTTCGTCTCTAACCGGATATGCTGTTTTTGATCGACACATAGTTTGCACACAAACTTCGTTAGTGTCAATCAATCCTACAGGACGCTACCTTGTCCATGTTCTGCCTATTGCTTATTGCGAATAAGCCTGTAGGATACGATGGTTAATAGCACATGAGCTGTATGATCTCATTGCCAGCTGGTGTTGTTGTAGTTTCTATAGGGAGTTGATGATTCCCTTGTCAGTCAACCTTTTGACACTATCGCTCAACCTTTTAACCATTCTTTTTGTCTGTCTCGTCTAACTGTCTCTGTTACTATTTTCTAAACTATTGCCCAAAATGACTGCTGAATACTCTGAAAGTGTGTGCCGATCTCACATCACCAACTTTCATCTTCAACTATTGACAGATACCCTCAAACCAGAACCGTGGGTCCGACTCTATTCTATACTCTTACAATTCCAACTCTTACTTAATATGGTTATCATGTATGCGTCAGTTTCGTGAGAAACTGTTGTGGCGGCAGCACCGGTCAATGTCAACCAGTGCAGCAGGCCCTCTACGTACTATAGTATTATGCGTGTTACTCCGTCCATTAGCTCATCTGGTATTTTCAAATATTAATTTCATCACGGTCTTACTCATAAATATAAGATGTCCACAGGGTCATGACTCCCCACCGGACAATCCGATATCTACAATGTGTAGAAGTATTATTGGGATGCATACTGCTAATAAGTACGTTTGATAGGTTTTCGACTCATGTGCTAAAGAAATAATCGATCTGCGAGCAGTTCTTCCCGTGAATATGGGTTGGTTTGTCTGTAATGTTGCTGACCGTGGCAAGCCTGTGTTCACTAAGGAACTGCTGTAGCAGGGCATCAGACTTATTCATTCTAGACAAGATGGTACCATTAATGTCACTGCACCAGATAATGTGGTGAGAGCTATTGTAATCCTCTATCATTGTGTGGATGATATCCAATGATTTCAAATACTTACTCGCCGAGTCTATATAACCTGATGTGGGCATGTATGAGCTGATCAAAAGATATGGTCTAGGTTCTGAGACAATTTGGACAGCAATGATGCGCTCATTTCCTTCTTTCAGCGGTTTGACGTGGTCGTGTATTTCTCTGCGCCACATGATCGTAACCCCACCATAACCCCTATGCCTTTCAAATCTACAGGTAGGTGTGTCTGAGTCAACTGATACAATGTAGTACTGGAAGTCCGGGAAATCTTTCTGAATACCATCCTTCTCAAAGTCCCACAGCCAGTGCTCCTGTAGACAGAGGTGAGTAAATGGAACAGGATGTGGTACTAGCTGATATGTCATTGGCTGGGAGTATACCACATGAAGAGGATGAGTATTGGGAGAAATGTTGTCCGTAAGGTGATGGATAATGCTGATATTGAAAGGGTTGTTGACCGTTGGCTAGGTTGGGTTGATTATTTAGTTCATTTAGCTTTCTCTCCAAGTGACTTAACTTAAACAGTATGGTTGACTCATCATAATGTCGAGACATTGCTCGAGGAGTTCTATCTGGCTATGGACCATACCTGGCTCAGTTGTCTAACCTGTGCTGGTATTGATGGAGTTTCTAGCACCCATTGATAGCTGCAGTAATGAAATTGTTTTTTTCTGATCATTGATTTTCTGCTCTAATGTAGAGATGAATAATCTAAGCTGAGCTAGCTGAGCCTCAATATTTGCGGATGCATTTGTGCTCTTAGTGGCATGGCTGGTATTGTTATTTTGACGTGGTTTTGTTGGTGGAGGATCTAGGCCTCTTAGAATCGTTTCTGGCGAGGTACTGTCAACAGATATTACTTCAGTTGATGATCTGTTGCCAGGTTCCGTTTCTGATAACACGCTACTGACGGATCCTGGAAGAACGGTGTTGTCAGCTTGCATTTCAGATGAGCACGTTCCTGCGGTCTTACTTTCTCCTACTGGGTGATCTAGACTTTTGTTTTGAGCTACGTTTGCAGAGATCAGACGTGCAGAGGATGCAATGTTTACGGATCCTCCTTTCGGCGATGATGTGTGCTTAGATCCTGGTTCTAGTGTAGGTATTTTAATGGCATTGGCAGGTACTGTTGTTTCTGGAGGTGCTATGCTGCTTGATCCTTAGGATGATGACACCGGTGTAACTGTATTATATAGCAGGTTGTCAGTACACGGGCTACAGCTATATGGAATATTTTCTGTTATTTGGTTGATTTTTTGTTGATCTAGACCAATGCATGAATAATGCAACCACAAAGAGCAGCCGTCGCATTGTATTGTGTTGAGCTCTGATAGCTTGGAATAGACTGGACATGTGTACCAGATGGGATCGATAGATTGGTTGTGGAGAGATTCAGCAACTGTGCTGCTAGGTCCTGTACTAGATTGTAAAATGGATCCTGATATATACAGATGCTGCGCAAAGTTTACTGGACTTGTTGGTGGAGGGTGGTCTACATCATCTTGCGGAATTATTTTAAATAAGTGGCTGATGGAGTTTAACACCAAGAAGTGTTTCACAATGAGAATGGCACATGCCAAAAGCCCTCTCCCATTTATTATGATACAATGATACAATGATACAATGATACAATGAAAGGACATCTGACTGCAGGCCTCAGGCCTCTAACAACAGAAATAACAGTTTCACATCAGTCAACTAGTACTGAAGTAGAATTTGAAATACATGCAGGTTTAGCTTCAAAGTTGAAGTGCATAGGATGACTTTCCCAAAGTTTGTCCAATCTATGTTTAAAATAATTAATTGAAGGTGCGCTGATGACATATTCAGAGAGTTTATTCCAATGATCAGTGCACCACAATGGGAAGGAGTACTTTCTTATGTCTAAGCTGGGTCTAACTTTCATGAGTTTTAAGCTATGGCCTCTTGTATTAGTATTTGTGTTGTGAAGTTCAATGAAGTCCGATGTTTCTTGGTCATATTTGTTGTTGAGATGTTTATAAATCTCCATCATATCGCCCCATAATCTACGAAATGCCAAGGTCGGTAATTTCAAGGTTTGTAGGCGTTCACTGTATGATAGATGGCGTAGGCCAGGGACGAGCTTGGTGGCTCGTCATTGAACATTTTCTACAGCATTTATGTGGGGGGTTTTCAAATGTGGGGCCCAGACAACATTAGCATATTCAATATGTGGTCTAATGAGGGCCTTGAATAGGTGGGTAAAATTATATTTATCTATATATGTAAACGTACATCGGATTAATCCCATTATTTGGTTTGCTTTGTTTATCTTTTCATTTATGTGCTGGTCGAAATTTAACTTTTCAAGTTCAAGTTCAAGTTCAAGATTATTTATTTTGATATAGAATATACATTTACAGTTTCACAACAGGTAGTCCACCAAAGGCAGAGCCTATGTGGCGGTGGACCCCTACATATAACATATAACAACAATATAGGACATGACAATACTGAATACATAAGGTTAACATGTTATAGTCCTATATATACATATAGCTACCTGTCTCGCTGCCAAGCCTCTGCAGTCTACATATTCTATGGAGCCTAACTCAGGGTATGCTGAGTACCTCTAAAACAATTTGACTGAACGTTGTCGGTGGCTAAGCCACAAGCAACTTTCAGTCAAATTTTTTCTGAAATACTCAGCCAATCCAGAGTCATTGCCAATTGGAATTATTGTCCGCTGGCTTCCAGCAGTCCAACAGTTAATAGACGTATGACAATTTACATCTTTACAGGGAAAGACATGACAGAGGGATGTGTGCTTATCTTGCTTAAGTTAATAATTCTATATTACATATTCTTATTATCAATGACAGAGTATTAAGAGAATAGCATGCCATGATGGTGAGTGGTTTCCAGAGGCTAGTAGGTTTCTATAATCTTCTTTTTGATATTCTTCTTAAAGTACTGTAGCTTTATGATGTCTGTGCGTGTGCTTGTGTCTGTATTATTCCATAACTGAATTGCTTTGTATGAGGGTTTTTGTTGTACTGCTCTTGTTTGGTGGTGTGTTGAATGGAGGTTATTTCTTGTTCTTGTGTTGTGAGGATGCAATTGTGTATTGGGCATAAAAATGTTAGATAAGGATGAGGGTAAGTTGCCATTGTGGAAGTCCCTTAAGATTGTATATAGTTGGAGCCCTCCAATGTCCTCAAGTTTTAAGACCTTTTCTGATTTAAAGATATCCTGGCCACCTGCTGTTTGTGAAAATAGTTTAATAGACTGCTTTTGCAGAGATTTTAGTTTTTTTAGTCTAGCTTGAGATGTATTAGTCCAGATAGCATTGCAGTAGGTGATGTGAGGAAGTATCATTGTGCAGTACAGGTTTTTAATAATATTAGGTGTTAGATAGGGTTTCAGTCTGCGAATGATGCCAATGATTTTTGCTACCCTGGTAGTAATAATTTCAATATGCTTCTCCCATGTTAAATTTTTGTCCAGATATACTCCTAAAGACTTAGCATATTGAATTATCTGGTTGTCGATATAGAGGTTTGGGAGAGCTATTTCTTTTAGTTTCTTAGATTTTGTGAATAGTATATAATTAGTTTTTGATATATTTAAGGACAATTTGTTTACTTTAAACCAGTCTATTAATTTCGCCATTTCATTATTGACATTTTTGTATAGGATTTCTATATCCTTGTGGCTGCAGAAAGCATTTGTGTCGTCTGCAAAAGGTATTAGTGAGAGATGTTTGCAGACGTTGGATATGTCATTCATATATAGTAGAAACAGCAGGGGCCCAAGAACTGAACCTTGGGGAACACCACAAACTATATTTTTGTATTCAGAGATAGCCCCATTGAATTTTACACACTGTTCCCTGTTTGACAGGTAACTCTGTATCCAGTTCAATGCAGTACCTCTTATTCCATAGTATGCAGGCTTTTGCAGTAAAATTGTATGATCAAGTGTATCGAAGGCTTTGGAAAGATCCAAGAATACACCTATTGTAGAGTGTTTTTCTCTGAAACCATATTGAGAAGGATATATGATTGAGTTTTTGTTTAGATATTTAGTAATTCTACTAAAATACAGCTTTTCTAAGGGTTTTGAGAAAAGTGGAAGTACCGAGACTGGCCGATAATTAGTAAAGTCAGATACATCTTTAGCTTTGTATATGGGTGTCACATGTGCAACCTTTAATCCTGATGGAAATACTCCCTGTGTAGGTGAGGGATTACAGATGTGGTCCAATTTTCATCGATTATTACACCAATATCTTTTTCAGCAGGGGAGTATGTTAAAGTATGGCTGCATAAGTTCATTGTATAGGGGTGTGGTTCTGTTTTTTGGTAGAGATTCGCATATATTTGCATTTATCTGGGTGAAGTTTTAATAATGAATCATCCATCCATGAACACATCGAATTTATGTCTTTTTGCAGTGAAATACAGTCTGTTGGATTAAAAGTACTCGCGTACTTTTTAAATGGTAATTACTTCTCTCTGGTCATGATTATTTATCCACTTTAGAAACATGGAAAATAATAGCACAGATATTGTAATTATGCACTTTGTGGTTCTTTTACTAAAATCCCCACGCACAGCACAGAATCCTAAAGTTTATGAGGAGTGCCAAGGAAATTGTTGAAGTTGAAGTTGAAAAGTTAGCTTCGATGTTGTGACAGTACTCGCGTACTCCTTGAGTAGTATATCTGGAGTCAAAATGATACCACCTCAAAACGATGCCGCCGTAGACCGACAATCGCCGATTATTAATCTATGCGGCGACGCAAGGCTCGGTGTAGATATGGGGCAAAAGTTATCTACGTCGCGGCCCGTCCTGGTAGAAATGTTTCAAACAAAAAGTTATCTATATCGCAACCCGTCCCGGTAGAAATGTTATCGAACAAAAAGTTATTGGCCCTCTCTACGCAAGGCAGACCCTGGGGCAGCCGATCGGCGATCTGTGGCCCACACAGCTATCTCAAGCCCTGGGGCAGCCGATCGGCGATCCATGCCCCCCCCCCCCCCCACAGCTATCTACTTCACGGCGCGTTATCTATGTCGCGGCGCATCCCGGTAGATAACTTTTGCCCCAATTATTTATCATGGCGCGTTCCGGTTGATAACTTTTTACCATCTACGTCGCGCCGCGTTCCGGTAGATAACTTTTGCCAGCTACGCCAGCCTTATACAAGAAGGCATCTTGACTATACATGAAGAGTTAACCTGAACGGGGTGAACTCCTCAAGAAATATCTGTGCCAGATCGAGCCCTGCTCCATCCGGTTCGATAGTGATCTTCATCCCCTCAGGGGCAGGGGCTAGCTGTTTCACTTTGCCGCCGGCTAAGAAATGTAGCTCTAGGACTCTATGAGTCGTTTGTGGGCTAGTGAGTCCCACTCGCTGAAGCAGTTTAACAGCACCCTTGGCTTTGGTGGCATGTGACACGCCATCTACCCGTAGGATGCCCTCCTGGAGGTTAACAGCTTCTTCTGGGCCATCGAATGGACGCCGCAGCAGGAGCTTTCCACCTGTAACCCCAATCCGGGGACCCACCCTCGTTAGGAAGACACCTTCACCTATGTAGGTGAGGAAGGATGATCCCCGATTGTAGAGCTTTCGATCTTTCCCATCCCTTTTCACAACAGTGGGGAGCGGAGTAACCTCTATGTCAATGACTGCGGGAGGTCTATATAGGGGCAACCATGTTTGCCAGTTACCCCCAGGTCCAGCGTGGTACCACACTTCATTCACTCAAACATGAACTGCAGGTTTGCCAGGGTCAATAGCAGACCCTCATTTGTCATCGGCAGGGCATTGCTCGAATATGGTTTGACCAGATGAAAGCTGAGGTCTTCATTTAGGGTGTTGATGTCTGCCACCTCTGTATCCGAGACCTCAATCAACGGCTCGAGGATGTACCTCTTCTTCGGGAAATCATACCGAAACACGATCTTGTGGTCATCTATGTTGTGGCCCAGACGCCCTTTCGACACATCCTTGAGGTCTGTGAGCATCTCCACCCCATCACCACCAATGGGGTGGAGGGAGAATGCCTTTGAGCTTGCTTCGTACTGTAGGGCGAATGACTTGCCATCATTCTCTTCTACCTTGGCAGCATCAACTGCGTTTGTCCGACTGCTGCTCTCCGGTGGTGAGAACATAATCTCACCCTCTCTAGAGGGGAGACGGGTGGTACAGTACCGTGTAGAATGGGTCCTCTTCGAGGTGCCTCAGCGGGGCACAACATACATACACGCCGATGTGCTACATCAACCTCCGGGCAGTGCACACAGCAGCTCACTGGTAGAAGTCGGCTGGGACGTGATAGAGTATCTGCCAGGTGCCAACAGCAATCTATGGAAAGCTATCAGTCCTAGTCTGTTCACACCTGTAAATCACCTGTTTGACAGCCCCTCCATTAACATATACGCCAGCACGGATGGGATATTGGACGCCCATTTAGGGTTTACACTCTTATTACTCATTGACCTGACGACAACATGAAATCATACCAGCAATATCTGGCCTTGGCTGAGATGATGAACCCGATAGAGGATTGCCCCTTCATAACCCCTGCACAGATAACGGTCTTAAACGAACAGATGCCCGCACAGCAACAGATCTGTCAACAAGAAGGAGAGCGCCTACAGTGGGAGAACTGGTATCAACAGAACGCGTGCAGGGCAAGGAGGGACAGGGAAAATTTCCGATACTGGTAGGCCCTCCTGGAGGAGAGTAAGCGAGATGCAGGAGTCTTGACAGACGACGATTGGCCAGATGTCTTCACAGACGACGATGAGCCATGTGTCTTCTCGGATGAGGATGAGCCAGAGGTCATATAGTGGGAAGAGGAGATGGCGCGGAAGTATAAGATCAAGAAAGCCATCCAGTGGTAGACCTACTATCTTGGTGATAAGGTGAAGTTCCAGATTTCACGTCTCAGAACGCTACTGGCACCCGACATAGTGCTGGATGACCACGTTCTAAGAGACAGCTGTATCAAGACCAAAAAGCTGGCATGGTTAGCCCGGCTCTCCACAATGAACCCTTCTATGACTCATAAGCAGGTGATGCAGGTGATGCAGGTGATGCAGGTTTAATCTCTAGGTTTACCATGGTAAAGTCAGAGTGGCGGAAGCAACCAGAACTATACCCCTCCCTGACTGCTGACGAGGGAGGTACCATCCACAGCTGGCGACGCCAGCAGATAGATACCATCACGCAGAATCTCGTCCATGAGGCAGAAACGTACGGCAGAACGTGCAGTCAATATAAGACAGCCTACAACGTCCTCGTGTGTACAACCACTGCTGCGGGTGTGATTGGAGCCAGTGCTGGTGTGGCAGCTGTGGCCACTCTCGCTACATGGGTGGGTGCCCTCGTCGCCATCCCGTTGGGTGGCGTGACACTAGCCACCACTGTCTTGGCCACGGGCTTGGGGGTGGGGCAGCGGCAGATCACAAGGAGGTTGGAGAAGCATGCTAAGTACGTGACACTAGCACAGAGTATGCTACAGGCTATCCACGAGTCTGTCAGCAAAGCTCTCGAGGATGGCCAGGTCACCGATGAAGAGTACCGCCATATATTGAAGGTCCACGCCCTGCACCGCACTGAGAAACTGAAAGTGCGACAGCAATACCTCAAAGGCTCCAGCGGGCGGGTTGATATGGAGGAGTTAAAAAACGAGATGTTACGGCGAGGTCACCTCGCCGGTCTCTGGAGTCGAGACGACTACAAATAATGTGCTGCCTGTACGGTAGCTTTAAGGACACCACTGTAGATAGCCTTCCCACTGAACCTCACGACAGTCATCCGGAGCCATCCGCCCCTCCTGGGTACACCCTTGACTGACCTGAGAGGCCTACTGGATGATATACCAGAGCTAACACCGTTCTCTGTCACAGTAGATGGACGGGCCCGAACCAGCTTCTCCGTCAACCCACGACCGCTGACGAACCGCCCCATCACCATCAAGGATGCGAAGCAAGCTCATACTTGGATGGCTGCTCCAAGCCTCTCATACTGGAATCAGCAGCTGAACGTTGCCGTGTGGTGTGCAATGGCAGGCTGTGGAGTAAGTTCCACCATGCTTCACTCCTATTCTGGTACTCCTGAAGCTGTGCTCATCGCCAGCTGTCTCAGATTCCAAGTGTACTTCACTGTGCGACGAATCCTCCATGAGCTGGGTGCAAGCCTCCCTGATACAAACGACTTCGACCCACAGCTCAACAGTCATAGCGTCTCAGCGGCCAGCAGACTACAGAGAGAGTTCAGAGCTCACCCAGACTATCGGTGGCATGGCGGCGACAACAGCGGTCTAGGGGTTATGTACGGTGACAAGACGTGACTACTCAGGATTCCCCTATCGACCCCCCCCCCCCCCGGTCGTCTGAAGACAGCGACATTCTCGTTTGACCCAGACTCCGACCCTGGAGTGCTGGTGCAAAATATGCACATCACTGGCTTGCTGCAGGACTATCCAGATGTGTGGAAGTACTTTGTCCCACACACCACCTCAGGCCTTACACCAGCAGGGATCGCTCGGATCAACCAGTCCCTGGAAGCACTGTGCTACTGCCTCCTTACAGCACAGACCAAGCTGCGTCACTCCATAGATGGTGTCAGCGGAGCAGAGGTCCAGGCCATGTTCATCAGTCTCGTTGAGGATATGATCATCGTGGCAGATCCCAGCAGTCTTATTGCTAAGTTCCAGCAGGAGTTGCAGAAGGATGGTCCCAAACTTGACTTTGCTATTTCACCACACCTACAGTTGATTCCGAGCAACATGATCGTGAACATCGAGGACCTTCAAGTCAGGGGCTATAACAACATGATAGTCGAGGGGAGTTCCCCCGGTGTCCACCTCGGTTTCAACATGGATATCAACACACCCACACGTAGTACAGGCCATACAGTCATTCCGACCCTGACACTGCAGCCAGTCGACACGCCGCTTCCCATGGCAGCAGCAACCCCGCCACTGCAGCCAGTCGACATGACACTGCTTCCCATGGCAGCTCTACGAGTGGTGTCAGGCCTAGCTATCGTGGTGCTCGGGATGAGCCTCCTCCGCCGCTAGCAAATCAGCTATAAGACTATCCTGACTGACTCTCGTCAGTAGCAGTGGGGACCACAGTGAGACACTGAGCCAGCTTGGTCTGCCCTACAGCCACTATACACATTGCCAACCTGCACATCCAAGGGATGGAGGGTTCCGCAGCGCATCCTTTTTCCAGCTTGTAGTATCGCAGAGCCGTGTTAAGCTCTGAGTCAGGTGAGGCCATGGAGGTCTGCAACTGCTGGAACACATCTGACAGATACTCCCGATCCTTGTATAAACCTTTAGCTCACAGGAGCTGCTCGACGATACTCCCGCCCATGATAAGGTATTCAAGGAAGCAGATCTGCCCCTTACCAAATCCTAGATAGAGCTTCACAGCTGTCAGCTCCCCTGTCAGCTCAGCACCGGAGAGCTGAGTGAGCCCATCTGGCGTCTTCTTCTTGTGGGCCTTCAGCTCCCTCCGGAAGACCCCATAGTACTTCTCGCATAGCGTGAGCCTGGACATGTTTAAGATGTCTCAATAGAGAAATGAATATTCCTGAGTACCAACCCGGACACCTGGCAGATGCAGACTGGGAAGATCTTATTATCTCACTCGACAGGGAACACAGGCGTTTAACTGCATTGTATACTCAGGGCGTAAACAATGACGTCAATGGTACAGATCGTGAAGCAACTGCCCAAGAGCCAGGCGAGTCCTCAGAGGGTGGAGAACCTGCTGCGAACAAAGACACAGAAGTTACTGACACAGGCTAACTCTGGCAGTCCATGTCGCCAGTAACGTGGCGGCGAATGTGGCCGTGGTGAAGATGACAGGGGAAAATGAGGTTCTTCCTGCTGCCACTGCGGCTGTCCTCGCTACCGTGGTGAGTGGGTGGCCGGCCACTGTCTCGGAATAACTCACCCCATCCCAAAGATCGCCCTCAGTGGTGCCGCATACTCTGCCGCTGCCAAGATCATGGGTGAACGTGTTACACTAATGGAGGCCGCGGTTCTAGGGCTAGCAACGAGTGCAATGGCTGAGATCATCATCGCCTACGTTTAACCACTCTGAATAGTGAGAGATGGATGACGAGACCCCTGCAGCATATGAGACATGGCATGCCGGAGGGCAGTGTGTGGCCCATAGTCGCATAGTCGAGCATGCGGCCTGAGGATTGCCAATGCCAAGGAATGGTGGACCACCCACAAGGAACGCCCCTACAGAGAGGGCAAGTACCCTGAGCACTGCTACCTACTCCCTTGGCCGACTGCGTGGTCCTCATATGCCCAACTATTTCACTGGGGGTATGACTAGTGGGTTTAAGCCATCTGTATATGACTATGACTCTGTCACTCACAGACCTAGAAAGCAAAGAGCTAGGCGATCTTGCTCACTTGGGCGAGGCACGCCTTGGTTCACAGGACACTGTTGCCCCTATCTCTTTCCTAGACTTCGAGGAGAAGGGAGACCTGCGGGAGATCCGAGGTACCATCCCAGCCCGAGATCTCGTCGGGAACACTGATACAGTAGGACAATCGGCCATTAACAAGGCCAAGACTGTATACAAGGGGATGGGCATCAAGGAGAGGGCGACGATGCAAGGTATGCTCGGAGTCGATGAGGCTGGAGCCATCAAGGTTATGGCTGAGTCCTTTGCACAGGACCTGGTTACGGATATCCTGAAACCACAGAGCTCATTCCAACAGGATGGGGAGAATCTCAAGATAGGCACTCTCGGCCTGAGCCATATCACTGTCGATGGCAGAACAGGTGCTACCGCCAGACTCCAGCTACCAGAGGTGAAGAAGTCAGGGTTCTTTGGTTTGCCGTTTAAGACCACAGGATAGTGATGGCTTCCCATGTATGTATCATACAGATCCTGGATGTACTAGACACTGTGGGTGCTGACACAGGCCCTCTACGCTATCTTCTCAGCTGCTGCTGGGATTTCATGCTTGACGCCTCCATCGCATCCTTCATATCCGCCAGAGGTGCAGGATTCCCCGCTCTGCAGGCAAAAGAGCTGGTGCAGGAAGTACTGCCGTTTAGTCTCACAGACATAGACGAGGCTACCACCGACCAAGTGCTAATCCTCCTCTGCACGCATGTCTGTACCATTCGACAGTAGACCGGCTGATGCTGGCAAGCTGGTACTGATCATTGCGCCATCAGGACATGGGAAAAACATCTTGCTGTGGGCTCTCCTGGCCGAACATCTACACTCTCAATACATCCTTCTGGTGTCTGACTCCACCACTGAGGAGGTTGACAGTAATGATCAATGGTACAATGGCCCAATCACCAAGACGCAGAACCTGCAAGCACTCATGGAGAAGTTGCTGGCAGTCCGACTGACAGAACCACTTGTTTTAGTTATCGATAACCCTGCAATGGACCAGAAGACAGTCTTGACCTCAGCAACATCACCAGGCGCATCCGGCACACAAAGATAACTGTCTTCACCCTCTTTCAAAAGCACACCCGCGAGATCTCCCCGGACATCCGCCACAATGCCCGGTTGCAATACTTCAGCTCCAAGTGTGGACATGCCCGGCTCGAGACCATATACGACAGCCTAACCCTCAAGGAGCCCAAAGGGTACTTTATCGCAGGTGTACAGAGGGCAGCTGAGCTGTACCGCTTCATCTTCTGCAACAAGGAGACAGGTGAGCTGTCACACTTCAAGCCCTCTCTGGAAAAGGCACAGACCTTCACCTACAAGCTGAATCCAGTCAGGAAACTAGCCTGCTCTACGCGTCATCGCTGACATACTGTCGGCCGCAACTTTTTTCGATCATCAGAAGGCTGAGGAACTTCGTCCGCTACTTCATCAGAAGCTTGAGGAACTTCGTCAGAAGCCTGGAGGAACTTCGTCAGAAGCTTGAGGAACTTCGTCAGAAGCTTGAGGAACTTCGTCACAAGCCTGGGGGAACTTCGTCAGAAGCTTGAGGAACTTCGTCAGAAGCCTGGAGGAACTTCGTCAGAAGCCTGAGGAACTTCGTCAGAAGCTTGAGGAACCTCGTCAGAAGCCTGGAGGAACTTCGTGAGAAGCTTGAGAAACTTCGTCAGAAGCCTGAGGAACTTCGTCAGAAGCTTGAGGAACTTCGTCAGAAGCCTGGAGGTACTTCGTGAGAAGCCTGCGGAACTTCGTCAGAAGCTTGAGGAACTTCGTCAGAAGCTTGAGGAACTTCGTCAGAAGCTTGAGGAACTTCGTCAGAAGCTTGAGGAACTTCGTCAGTTTCGTCAGAAGCCTGTTGCTTAAACTCTACCCACTGAGGGTCAGATGGTAGGACTCTCTTCTTCTGGAACTTCTCACGGCAGATCCACTTTTTCCATGCGCGATGAGCATCTGACTTGCGAGCGGATTTGATGAGGTAGTCCTGGTAGTTATCTGGGAATTTCAGAAATGCTGCCAGATCACTGTACAATCTCCTACGCCCTTCTTCGTTGAAGATATGCTCAACAGCCTCCTTGCGGCCAACAGTGAAGCTCTCTTGAGTACCTTTTGCATGACCAGTGTCATGGCTCTCCGATACAGTGGCACTGACCTCCTCCCTGAAGTAGTTATTTGCTCCAGACTGGAGGCTATCCAGCATCTCTTGATCTTCCCGGCTATGGAGGCTAAATACGGCAGCCCACTTCCCAACCATTAGTAGATCTTTGGGGTTGACCCTCGCCTTTTGGAGAGCTAGAATAACAGGACTGTTGGTTTGGACCACAGGAGGTAGGTTTAGTGCCATACCCTGGGTGCTGTCAAACTTCCGGTGGAGTATCCGAGTCAGGAGTTCTTTTGTACTACAAGCTGGCGCTCCTTCCTCTATGGCGGCCAGTATCTCCGCATCCGTCGGCGGTGTAACCTTGACTCGCTCGTGGATAATGTTGATGTCACGAAGCAGGCCTCGGACCCTGTCACAGTGGGACAGTGCACGTCGTGGCTGTCGTGCCGACTGTCGTGCTGACTTGTTCTGCTGCCTATAGATAATCTGCTGGAGTACTTTACCAAACATGGCAGCCATTTAACCCCTCTATATACCCAGACCTTAAACATGCTGCAGTATGTGCAACATCCGGATGGGGCCATTGAACCTGCTACATCTCACCGCACTGATCCTCGGAAGGACTGCCTGACGGTCATTCAACCCAGTATACACGATGAGAACTCATTGTCCGCTGCTGGGAAGTATGTTGACTGTGCAATCTCGGCACAGATCCATGAGCTCAAGAGCATGACACTCGAGTTCAAGCTTAAGAGCACAATAGAACAGACGGTAGAGCTTCCGCAGGTTCTGAACAGGTGGGAGATCATGCAGAGCAACAGCACCGTGGACACCACCTATGTGAACGATGAGTACCGAGTCATAGGTCCGCTGGCTCGTGAACCAACCTTCTATGCAAAGGGAAAGGGGTACTACACTGTGGGGTGCAATGAGGGGTTCACGGAATTCGAACAAGAGGCAGGTGTCGAGAAGCCTGTGGCAGTTCCACTCTTCACCCTCCTCGAGAACACACATGTGAATCCGGCTGCCATGCAGGATAGGCTATTCCTCTGGGTGTACACTGAGCAGCTCGCAGATGTGACGATGAATGCCCCAAGATTTCATGTCTGGCATGACGAGAATGACCAGGAACTGAAGCAAATGGGTTCCAAACAGCGGATCATGCATGTGGAGCAAGAACACCAGCAGGTCCAAGCCACAGCTAACCAACGGGTAGAGCTGACATTGCATCGTGGTGCATCGGACTGTGTCGCTGTTGCCGTCCTGGTTCAGAAGAGAGGAGTCATCCAGGAGGTGGATAAGCTAGACGACTTCAAACTTGTGGTTGCTGGGACGAATGTTCTCGGTGAGATACGCGAGCTGGCTGACTGCCAACTCTACAGACAGAAAGCTAAGTCATATGCACTTCTGCGACTAACCAGTGGAAGCGATGACCTCGAGTCGGCACTCGAGGGCCGTCACCACATCGGGGGCAGGAACATCCCACCTAATAAGGGCAACTGGCTCAGCTTCAACATCGGAAACCTCATAGCTGGGACTCACTCATTAGGTGTGACGGTACTTTACTTTGCCTATGCTAAGGTATGCGTGTCGAACACATCAGGTATTCAGCTTGAGCGTGCGTAGAGCATGACTCCTGTCATCATAGCTGCAGCTGCCACGACTACTATAAGCTCTGCTGTCTTCTGACCTGTCGATGCTTCATAGTCGAGCGTTGGCTGAGATACAGCCTCGTAGTACTCATTGAGACTCTCATCTGCCTCTTTGAGGCTCTGGTTGGCCTGAGCTCGGAGTTGTCATCGGCGTGCCTCCCTCTGGCGCATATGCTCGAGTGCTTTGCTGTACTCAAACTTCTCCTTAGACAGCTTCTCAATCACCTGGTTATGACGCTCATGCTCGACCTCTGCCGCCTTCTTGTCGGCGAAGCTGAGTCCCCAGTTCGCTAAGGCAAACACGCCCGCATTCAAGATTGCGGAGGCCATGCTATAGACTACAATTTAAAGCTACTATTATAGCTGTCCCCAGCGACGGGTACGTATGAATCAGAGGCGTATGAAGATCCATTCGAGGATATAGATGACGAGGACTATGATGAAGAGCATTATGATGCAGACGACTACGATGTAGCGGAGACCGCGGGTGATGATGTGGAGCATGAATCCTGCAAGCTAATACACAGAGCGAAAGGAATCTATCGCACTTACGTAAAAGGTTCTATCGGTCCGCTGGCAGCAGTTGGGGCTCTGATCACTCTGTTCACAATGATGGCGGGCGAGACGGTCCGCAAGATCGCCAACAATGCTCTCCATGGTGTGGAGAAGATTTCTGAAGCCATACCAGCCATCGCCTCAGGAGTAGGTACATTCTTCGGAGGTGTGCCTACCGTAGGTTGCCATAGCACTTGCAGCCATCTGGGCCGCCGAACATTTAAGCCATACTTTATAAAGATGGCGTCTCTGTACAACCTGGTCAAGACACTTAACTTCCGAGGGTTAGTCGATAAGCTGCCATTCAGCGAGGATCCAGCAGAGACTAGACGCCGGTGTACGGAGGTGTTTGAGGAGGTATTCAGTGATAGTCGATTGCATAACGGCCGTCTGTTCGTCTGTGTAGAGTTCGGCCAGGCTGTGCGTGACAGGATGGGAGTGGACGTCAGTGATACCCTCACCCAGACCGTGCGTGACAGGACAGGAGTGAACGTCAGTGATGAAATCCGGGGGAACCATCTTTCTTGAGGAACTCTACTATCAGCCTGGTGGATATTACCATGAGCCCCACCATCTACTCGAGCTGTACGTCGCAAGGGCCACAACTTCACATTGGAGACAGTTAGCCAGTGGCTCAGCCACCAGGCGATGTGGCAGATATACAGACCTCATCCACGGCACATCAGGCATGCCCATTTCGATGAAACTGTCCCGAATAGAGTTCACCAGGCAGATGTTCTATTTCTTCCATACGACTCGGTTGGTCGTAAGACCTACAAGTATGCCCTCACCATCGTCGATGTCGCCAGCAGGTACAAGGCTGCAGCACCGGTCACAGACAAGTCAGCTGGCCAGGTGGCCCAGGCATTCCAGGGTGTCTACGAGGATCCGGAAAATCCCCTCCAGTGGCCAGAATTGTTGTAGGTTGATGAGGGTAAGGAGTTCAGAGGCGAGACTGCGGCCCCCATGAGGAAACATGGTGTGGTGTTTAGACGAGGTGAAGTTGGTCACCACCATGCTCAGGCAATCGTCGAGCGGTGGAATCGGACACTAGCAGAAAGACTGTTTGCACACCAATATGCCCAGGAGATGGCACAGGCTGGAGAGCGGTCCAGGGTGTGGGTGAAAGGTTTGCCCATGGTGGTGGAGCGATCCAATACTGAGGTAACTCGGTTAACTGGTAAGAAGCCAGTAGAGGCTATCCAACGATCCTCTGTTGCCCAACCTTCCGGAGGAGCAGACAAGGAACAGGTGTGCCTTCCATCTTATGCTCTGGTTCGGTACCAGTATGAACCTGGTGAGTTGGAAGGTGGGCGACGACGTGCAACAGATCCTAACTGGTCGCTAGATGTCCACACACTTGACAGGTATGTCGAGATGGAGGGGCAGCCTACGCTGTACTATCTGGCACACTCAGAGAGCTGTCCCAAACGTCCGTTTGTTCAGGAGGAGCTTCAGGTGGTCGCTCCAGACACACGGTTGCCACCATCGCCAGGTGTCTAAGCCTGAGGGATATGGTACTCGATTGGCTCGGTATGGACACCGTCTGACAACACATGCCGGTTATCGTAGTAGGCTGAGAGACTGAGTTTTTCCTGTTCATACGTCACCATTCCCTGGTTGCGCATGCGTAGGCCTCAGTTTGCAGCCCTGTCCACACTACCGTTTAGGGCACTGAAGAACCTCTGCCAAGAGACATCGTTCTGACGCTAAAACATACCTTTGGCTGAGCATTTCACTTTCCCAGCGAGGCTCTCCACGTAGTAGCACTTGGAACAGAGAGCGATACCACGGTTGCCTTCAAACTCGAGCTTGAACAGTCCCGGAGTCCGTCCAGACCACTTGTCCCAAGCTAGCCACTCCTGCTTATGAGCCTCATACTCTGCTCGCATCTCAGGGCGAATGACTTCGTCGAGGCTGGAGGCAGCTATTGTGATGTACGCAGAGTCTGTGTCCATCTGGAGGTACTCGAAGCTGTCACGAGGCACATAGTGATCCAGGAAGTTGTAGTAGAACTTCAGCATCCTCAGCTTCGCGAGCTCGTATACGGCTATCCCCACTGGGAAGGGGCGACGAATGGTGATTTTGGCCTTGCGACTCTGGAGCTCGTAGGACTCGCCGATCTCCTCGAGATCCTCGAACCATGCACTGCGGAGGGCTCTATCCACTGGTCGTTCATCCTTGGTGAAGGTCATGTTGCTGTGACGCTCTAGAGCCTCGATGAGCTTGCCGTAAGCACTGTTGCCTAGTAGCTTGAACAGATCTGCCAAGAGCACTTTGCTCTTATCAACATCTCCTGTACGACGAGCATCGGTAACATTGTTCACAAACCATTCAAAGGGTCTCTGCGGCTTGTAGTCTATTGTCCGGTAGACAGCTGTAATCTCTAGCCCATGGGCGAGGTACCACTTGAGTGATGGTGCATACAAGAGCTTCCTCTTGGCTGAGAGTGCGCCGACTAGTTTACTGGTTGTGGGACATTTCCTACCTGTTTTCTCTAGGTATGTGAGCATCTCAACAGATACTGCCTCAGCTGGAATCTCTCTGTTGTAGAAGAGAGGTGGCATTTCCTCGAACTTCGCCCACAGTGCCTTAGGAACCTCTATGTCCACTTCAGCGAAACCGAACCAGTGGTCAGCCAGCAGATCCTTCTTAAATCGTGCTACGTCGCTAGCACCAGACCACTGCCGTACTGTCTCCTTACCACATGGCATCTCTTTAGACATCATAGACAAGTACAGAGCATTTGCGTCGTAGCCGAGTAGACGTTGGCAGACACGCTCACTCTGGCGGATGCGTGTCACGCCTGCCGCGTGGTATCTGGTGAACACGATGCTGGGCCCTCCAACAACCGCATCCTTCAGCATCTCGTAGGCCTCCTTGCCCAGAGAATAGAGGCTAACATCCGGCATGTGCTGAGCGGTTCCACGTAGGAGGTACTGCAGTGACACCCCTGGGAGAGACACCGCATCTTTGAGGATGTCTATTTCTAGTTCTGTGTAGAACTCCCGCATCCGCTCTAGGGCTTCGATGAATGGACTGACATCCAGGTTGTTGTAGTATCGCAGCCAGTCAGCGAATGTCCGCATTCCATGCTCGCTGAATGTCTGTTTGCACTGTTTCCACTCCGGTAGCTTCAGGAGGTAGCCATCCTTGAGCTTAGACCACCACGCTGGGTAGTCGGGGAGTCCTGGATAATTAAGCCTTTCGGGTGTGTCGAACCATTCATATGGGAACCAGCTCTTCTGCTGTGTACACCCATAGGCTTTGATCCATGCCTCGTAGGAGACTCCTGGGCCAAGGTAGTTCAAGACATCAAGAAACCTAAACTCGGGGGTGATGAGGAACATTGTCTGGTTCGCTTTCTTGGCGACTTTCACTGTGCCAGTACTGTTGGTCAGCTCATCCACAAAGTGCTTCTTGATCAGGTTTAGGTCATAGTGGCCAGAGTTGAAGCCTATCACCGGAACTTGGTCACGCCACTCGGTAATCAGTCACTGCTGTCGTTTTGGGAGCTTGTCACGGTCTAAAGGTATGAACTGTGCCCTGACATCTGTACTGATTCTGTGTGCTCGCCTGGTAATCTCATCCATGAAAGCCTTGATCAGAGCTTCTGGGTCAGGATTGCAGAGGTGAGTTGGCTCACTGGTGGAGCCTTCCAAGGAGCAGCCGACTGACACAGAGATCGGTATGTGGGTACTCTCAATCGTGAGAGTCTCCATAGGATGAGTCTTGGCACCATCTAGGAGTGCCTCAAAGTCATAGATGATGAAGTGCGGGTATGAGACGGTCCGAACTCGTTTAGGGACGCTTGGACAGTGTTTTATACAGCACTCCCACTGTACCACAAACGTGCATCCAGATGCTCGCAGCTTCTCCTCTCTCAGGACTGTCTTGTGGTATCTTTGTTCGACATCATCACCTTGCTGGTGCTGAGGGCATCATGCCAGAAACAGCCATGGAACTGGTAAACGGTGTTGGTAGTCGGATCATAACCATCTATGGGAGCCCCCTCGATCCAATGCTCGCCACCGTGCCCACACGCTACATGGTGTATGTGTATACCTCTGTTTCTCGACTCATACCTGACCCATCGAGTAACCGCTGAACTGGATGGTTGGGGTGGATAGAAGGCTTTCTCATATGCAGACTGTGGTGCATCAACCTTCTCACCAGGGCACTCTATGGTTGTTTTGCCGCCTGTACAACTATCAGCATGATGCTCAAGATTTGGGGCCTTTGTGAACCTCTGCTGACAGTGACTGCAGACTAGTGTGTGGGCCAGCTTGGAGATGTTCTTGATATAAAAGGCATGGTGGTCGTACACTCCGATGGTCATAGTGTCACGGTAGTGGGCCGCTTTCCTGATCAGATGCCAGGTGCCCTCTTCGGTTGGTTCATACACGCGAATCCTGATCTTCACGAAGAACTCTACCTTATCCAACTGATCCATAGAGGTTTTTGGAACATCAGGCATAGGTGTGCGGGTGCTGTAGAACTGTCTAGTGAGCTCTCGTGCAGGAGCACTACTTCTATCAGGTCTCGCCCCTGATACACTGCTAGGCATCTCCAGAGACACATGTTATCATTGTAGGTGTCAAGTGCCACCATACTCTTCTTCTGTCGTAGCCAGTCTTGGAGCGGTCCTGCCCCAAGCAAAGGTTGGCGGTCGATGACAGCCTTGACCTCAATGTTGATTGATCGGATGAAAGCCCACTTGGTGTTGGGTCGATCAATGTTGTCGGGGTCGAGTTGGGCTTGCTCTGTTGCCGCCACCCTGTCCTGAGCTGCTCCTATCGTGTTCAGCCACAGACTCCCTGGAGCATTCTTGTGGAAGAGCATCACCCTACCATCTTCGATGTGTCTGATGCGATAGGTGTGGGTATACCGGAGGTAGAAGGCGTTCTGGACAGTCTGCTGGATCTTACCCATGATCTGTCCTGTAATGTCTCCATTGAGGCCTTGGAAGAACGTCCAGCACACTGTCTGTGTTCCTCTCTCCTCACCTTCCATCTCACCCAGACGCTCATTGAGAATCTGCTCACCCTCTCGCCTCATGCGCCGGGCTAAGGGTTTAGACCTCCCCATCACTCGCTTAGTGATCCTGCGTAGGGCAGCTAGGCGTTCCATTGGATGGTCTGCCATCCGCATCGCTACAGCTTTGGCTCGTAAGCTAGCCATCACCTCCTCATCCAACTGATGAAGCTCACGCCACGGCTGTGCTTTCTTGTGGAAGTTCTCAGGATCACGTCTGGTGGTCGCTGGAAACCGTCCCGTCTTCACTGATTGTCTCAGTCGAGCAATGAATTCCTCGGCACGGGCCTGTCCGATCATCTGGAGCAGGTCGGCTTTCTTGGCCTTAGAGTAGCCTCTAAGGCCGAATTGCCTTGCCATAGCGCGAAGCTGTGCAATAGTAATCATGGTGTATATATACCACTGAGTATGCTTGTCTCTAAATGGACATTCAGACCCTGTGATGCGTGCTTGATCACAAGCTATACCACTGAGTATGCTTGTCTCTAAATGGACGTTCAGACCGTGTAATGCGTGCTTGATCACACGCTATACCACTGAGTATGCTTGTCTCTAAATGGACGTTCAGACCTTTTATGTGTGCTTGATCACAAGCTATACCACTGAGTATGCTTGTCTCTAAATGGACGTTCAGACCCTGTAATGCGTGCTTGATCAGCTCGTATACCGCTAAGTATGCTTGTCTCTAAATGGACGTTCAGACCACGGTGATCAGCTGGTATATCACTGTGGTTGCTTATCTCTAAATGGAAATTCGCACCATTCGCAGCCACGGGAATGAGATCAAATTCTACGTCTACCCGAACGCCCGGCGACGTAGATAACTTTTTGCTCGAAAACATTTCTACCGGGAGGTAGATAGCTGTGGGGGGGGGGGGCATGGATCGCCGATCGGCTGCCCCAGGGCTTGAGATAGCTGTGGGGGCCCACAGATCGCCGATCGGCTGCCCCAGGGTCTGCCTTCGGTAGAGAGGGCCGATAACATTTTGTTCGATAACATTTCTACCGGGACGGGTTGCGGCGTAGACAACTTTTTGTTCGAAACATTTCTACCAGGACGGGCTGCGACGTAGATAACTTTTGCCCCATATTTACGCCGAGCCTTACGTCGCCGCGTAGATTAATAATCGGCGATTGTCGGTCTACAGCGGCATCATTTTGAGGTGGTATCATTTTGACTCCGGATATACTACTCCTTGTCTACATATGCTTAACAACCGAACGCATAAACTCCCGAAAAAGATCAAAGGCGGAAACGACGAAATTTGCAACACCCGCCTTTACTCAACTGCTACCTTGTCTAGATCTATTTTGAAAGTTTTATTTAAAAACAACAAATTAGTGATGGAATTACCAGATTAGTGTAAATATTTACACCTGTTTCAAAGTGCAAACTAGTGTCGTTGTTGGATTACTGCAGTTGTTGTCGCTCGCTCATGTCATGAGCGAGGCGATCTGTCAATTTCTGAATGTATTGAGTTTTCGTGTTACTTTTTAAATAGTAATTACTTCTCTCTGGTCGTGATTATTTATCCACTTTAGAAACATGGAAAATAATAGCACGGATATTGTAATGAATGGAGACGATCCTGATGATGTGGATGCATCAGTTCCTCAACCACATTACAGAAGTAAGCCATTATTTAAATCTCACTACTTAGTAAGTTAGTACTTATTGAAGTTATTCACCTAAAATTGCTTAATGCACCCCACCCACCCCCTTAGACTTATTTTATTTATACTAAATAGCATATTGCAGCACATCACGGATTTAACAGTTTTTCTGGAGTTGATCAAATTTTTCGTATTTCTTTGGAATTTGTAGAATCTTAGTGTTTATGGTAACACACTTTTTTGTGTGAAAATTTGAGCAAAATTGTACCGGGATATCTATAGATGCAGAATTTTATCCGATCCTGATCAAGATTCTTTTAGCAGATGATAGCCTAAATCTGAAAATCCTCTTGCATGACAAATTTGTTCAGTGTTTTCAAATTTGAGCCAAACGGATCAGTAGTTTTTTATATACATCTCCGAACACACTTCCTTTTGTTCAGGATACTGTAGGAATCCAATTTGGATATTATTCCACAATGGTTGTTATTGATTGAGATGTGCAGGATGGATACAAAATTTGGACAACTTATTAAAATTAGATATCTACAATTGAAAATTCAAACCAACACGTGCGCACACACACGCACACGCTTACGGAGCTAGGGGAATAAAATCTAAAACCAGATTGATCGGTCAATGAACCGTCATCGCAAATCCCCACATTCACTGCTTTGAACTTGTAACCCCCCCAACAACCCACCAGCAGGGATGTACCACACGGCCACCACTCATCCGTGTCTGCCCAACACTGGACAGATTCTCCTCTTAACCCCTCAAAATGCAGGCAATGGCTTCTCAAAGCATCTAGTTTTCAGAAGGACCCCCGGACCGCCCGCAAGGGACTGGGGTCGCTTGGCACTCATATTTTTCTGGGAACACCACTGCCACCCCTGGGGGCGGAGCCAAATGTAAACGTCCTTTTGCACTCCGCAATCATATGGGTAACTCAGATATCAAATTTGGTTGAATTCCGTCTAACGATTTCAGAGGCGTTGCATTACAATCAATTTCATGACCTTTTTACCCCATCCCCCACACCCTGTGGGCGGGCCAAATTTAAATGTGCTCATCCATTCCATATTTATATGGGTAACTGACATACTAAATTTGGTTGAATTCCATCCAACAGTGTCCAAGGAATTGCATTACATTCAATTTCATGACCTTTTGACCCCCTTCCCCACCATCTGGGGGCTGCGCCAAATATAAATGTGCTCATCCACTCCACATTGATGTAAGTCACATACTAAATTTGGATGAATTCCGTCCAATGTTTTCAGAGGAGTTACTCTACAATCAATTTCCTGACACTTGGCCCCCCCCCCCCACACACACGCACACATACCCCCCCCCCCCCCCCCCCCCCCCCCCTCTCCAGGTGTTGGGCCAAATCTAAATGTGCTCATGCACTCCACATTCATATGGGTAACTTTGATACTGAATTTGTTTGAATTCCATCAAACGGTTTCGGAGGAGTCATTACAATTAATTTCTTGACCTTTTGACCCCCACCCAAAGTGGGCAGGGCCAAATGTAAATGTGTTTCAGAGGAGTTGCATTACAAGTAATTTGACCTTTTAACCCCGTCCTGGTGGGGGAGAAGCCAAATGAAAATATCGTCTTGCAAAGCAGAATCATATGGGCAAGTCACATACCAAATTTGGTTGAATTCCATCCAATGGTTTCAGAGGAGTTGCATTACAATTAATGTTTTGACCCCCCCCCCCCCCCATTCCCCACCCAGCTCTTGTGGTGAGGGCCAAATGTAAATGTGCTCATGTACTCCACAATGATATGGGTAACTCGTAACTCGCATAGCAAATTTTGTTGAATTCTGTCCAACGGTTTCTGAGGAGATGCATTACAATCAATTTCTGCAGGTTAAAATTTGACCTTTTGACCCCCCCCCCCCCCCCCCCCACCCACCCACCTCCAAGGCGTGGAGCCAAATGTAAATTGCCTCTTGTACTTCGCAATCATATGGGTAACTCGCATATCAAATTTTATTGAGTTGTGTCTAACGGTTTCAGAGGAATTGCATTACAAGTGATTTGACTCTTTGACCCCTGTCCCGCCCCCATGGTGGTGGAGCCAACCATAATAACCACATAGCGAGACGGACGAAGGCGATTACAATATCCCCGACGTTTTAAACCACATTCCGCTGGGTGTATATTAGCGAGGTGGTCATCTCTTAGACTCTATATGGTGTTGGATCGCTGTCATGCATACATATGTACATTTGTTATCATTGAGACTATATATAGTCAAACATTGCATATTACACGGGAAAGTATTTCACTTATTAGGGCTGGAGGAGCAGCGCGTTTCCGCGGATGAAATGGATGCTAGGCGAAGACAGAATATGGCGTATGAATATCTGTGTCATCTACAAGAGGCCAAAATGTGAGTTTGATGTTTAATTATCCATTCAAAGAGCTCTGCTTTTATATAAGAATCCATAGGTGTGCACATGTGTGTCATGTATCATATTAAAACATGCAATGTGACATTATCTTCGTATTTTGCATGGGAGTTTTCTAGTGTCCCAATTAATCGATAAATAATTTCATAATTGATTGATTGGTTTGCATGTCCAACCAACAGATCGATCATAATTTCAGAAATCGATTTCAACTGCTTATAAATTTACGATATTAAAACTGCAGATGACTTCTTTTGGGCAATACCATTTTAATTTCATTTTTACAATTATATAACAGTATTACGCCATACGAGTCAGTAGTTGAAGACATTAACCCTCTCAACACTGAAATAGTGTGCTAATGTCAAAACCACCATATCAATAACCTGTTGAATATTTTGAAACTTATTTGACTGAAATATTCAACAGATAATTTCTTAAATTATGAAGGTTAAATATCCATGAACATGCAATAATTATTGCATTCAAAATTTCAGAATGGCTAAAAATGAGAAAATGTGATGATCGATCATTAATTGATCATTGGTTAGTATATAAAACCAATCATCGATCACAAAAATAGTACCAATTCCCAACACTATAGTTTTCTCCTTCGATCAATACTCACCATTCTGTTACTTCTGATATACAGCTGGCTCTGACAGCTATACAGCTGGCTCTGACAGCTGGCTCTAGGACTATAGACTATAGACTTTACCGACTCCTTGGAACCGGGTACTCGGCTCCCAACTGCCGAGTACCCGTCTACCATAGAGCTCATTCTTGTTTGCATAGCGACAAGAGAATACATGCTTTTTGCAGTTGGAAAGTCTTAAGATTGTTTACGCCTAAGTCTTTTTACTGTGATTAATTGTGATAGCTTGTGCGTTCTCAAAAGGATATTTTGGATTAATATGGACGCTTCCGAGGATATCAAGTCGTATATTTCCATGTTATTCCATAGTTAAAAGACTTAGGTCTCTAAAATTTCGTATGTGTCGCATGTTCCAATTTCTAACCCCAAAGAATCTGGGACGTGTGTTAACAACGAAATATGCCAGATGATCGCCTTCCTTTAAATCCCCAACAGGCGATCGGCAGATATGAAATTAGGTGTTGGCTTATCGGTGTTTTAACATGATTATCGGCTGACGTCGTTCTCAGTAAGATCCGAGCGGGTGTCATCACACCCGTGTTTCTCGGATGTTTATGTGAAGAAAATATTTCATTAATTCGCGCATCTGATTCTGGGTGCTGCGTACTTTAGTTGGTACCAGAAAAACTGGAATTTTCAAGTTTTGCATGTTATCACGATCTGTTTGCAATGATCAGTGGTTTCAAAATTCTTGATTTAGATGTGTGGTCTGCGGTTTTACCGTGTGCTACAGCAGTTTGTTTACATTTTGTTGTTTCTTCACATATCGTTTTGGCATTCGTTAGGAGTATAATTTATATTTATTAGTAAATATACCCCGAATGCTATGCGATATGATTCCTGGTTCCGTTATACATCCTTGAGGATCAGTGTATGGGTGTATTATTGCCCGCTTCGTTCCTGTCGTCATAATCAATGCGATCTTTGCTGTAATGTTGCGGGGTGGGGTGCGGGAGGGTGACAGTTAATTTATGGTCAATATATTTGAAAATTAATTGTCTGCCTTCCATTTTTGTTTCGTTCCGCTGGCTTATTGTAGGTTTGGTTTATAGGCCAAGCCAGCCCCGCCATCATGTGTCGAGTGCCACATATCGTACGGGTTCTATGCAAGGACCATGTCTGTTTCCACTGTACTAAGTGTAGTCTTGACAGTAGGTGTAACGTTTGCGCTGTGTGGTCGGTCGATATGATGCTTAAGTTCCTTGCCAGAAGGACTTGGCCGGGTCTGATGCGGGGTCAGGCGGTCCGAAAGTAAATCGTGGAGCGTCCGTTCTCCTTCGATCAATACTCACCATTCTGTTACTTCTGATATACAGCTGGCCCTGACAGCGGCTCTAGGATTATAGACTTAGAAAGCTTTACCGACTCCTGGGAACCGGGTACCCGGCTCCCCACTGCCGAGTACCCGTTTACCATAGAGCTCATTCTTGTTTGCATAGCAACAAGTGCAATACATGCTTTTCGCATTAAGGATTTTAGTGTTTTTTAAAAGAATCTAAGTCTTTAATCAGTGATAGTTTGTGTGTTCTGAAAGGATAACTAAGTTCTCCTTCGATCAATACTCACCATTCTGTTACTTCTGATATACAGCTGGCCCTGACAGCGGCTCTAGGATTATAGACTTAGAAAACTTTACCGACTCCTGGGAACCGGGTACCCGGCTCCCCACTGCCGAGTACCCGTTTACCATAGAGCTCATTCTTGTTTGCATAGCAACAAGTGCAATACATGCTTTTCGCATTAAGGATTTTAGTGTTTTTTAAAAGAATCTAAGTTTTTAATCAGTGATAGTTTGTGTGTTCTGAAAGGATAACTAAGGACTATGGAGAATACCGCCCAAGATAACCAGGTTGTATTGTTCTTTATATCCATAGTTAAAAGACTTAGGTCTCTAAATTTCGTTGTGTCGCATGTTCCAATTTCTAACCCCATAGAATCTGGGACGTGTGCTAGCAACGATATATGCCAGACGATCGCCTTCTTTAAACCCCAACAGGCGATCGGCAGATATGAAAATAGGTGTTTGCTACGGTATTTCTAACACGAATATCGGCTGACGTCGTTCTCCGTAGAATCCGAGCGGGTGACGTCACACCCGGTCGCTCGGATGTTTATGTGAAGAAAATTTTTTTTCATTAATCGCGCATCTTGTTCTGGGTGCTGCGTACTAAAAATGGTACCGGAAACTTTAGAATGATCAAGTTTACGTGCAATCACGATCGGTTTGCAATGATCGGTGGTTTCAAAATTCTTGAGTAGATGCGTGGTCTGCGGTTTTACCGTGTGGGACAGCAGTTGTTATACATTTTGTTGTTTTCTTCACATATCGTGCTGCGTTCGTTAGGAGTATAATTTATATTGATTAGTAAATATACCCTGAATGCTATGCGATATGATTCCTGGAGCCGTTACACATCCTGTAGGATCTATTATGGGTGTGTTGTGCCCGCCGCGTTCTTGTCGTCATAATCAATGCGATCGTTGTTGTAACGTGGCGGGGTGGGGTGCGGGAGGTTACGGTTAATTTATGAGTCAAAATATTTGAAAATTAATTGTCTGCCTTCCATCCGTGTCTCGTTCCGCTTGTTTATTGTAGGTTTGTGCTTATTTTATAGGCCAAGCCAGCCCCGCCATCATGTGACGACTGCCATAAGTTTGTCCGTGTAATGTTCAAGGACCATGTCTGTTTTAGGTGTGCCCTGTGTAATATAGATCATAGGTGTAATGTTTGTGCAGTGTGGTCCGTCGAAACGATGGTTAAGTTCCTTGCCCAGAAGGACTTGGCTGGGTCTGACGCGGGGTCAGGCGGTCCGAGAGGAAATCGTGGAGCGCCCGGTTCGGCCGGTGGGGGTGCTCCACGTCCCCAGCTGGAGGTGGCGGAGATGGCACCGCCGGCGTGGTTTGGTCCGGCTATGCAGGGTTTTCTGCATAGCGTTCTGCCCACGCTGGTGTCGTCCCTGCTACCAAAGGTTGGGGGGCAGTTTCTCCCCATGCCTGGTACGGATCCTGTCTTCGGACAGGATTCTGGACTGGTTACCGAGGGGGCCGTCTCCTACGGCCCCCTGGCGGGTCCGTCTGGCTTCGGCCAGACGGGTTCTGTCTCTCTGCGGCCACCTCCGGGTGGTCCAGTAGCGGTGGCCGGTCCGTCAGGTGTGGGAGCCGTCCGCCAGGACGGCTCCACGGTTTATTCGTCTAGTGACGGCTCTTCGGAGTCTGAAGACGATGAGGCCGAGGAGGAGAGGTTGCTGCGGCCCGTGAAGCCGCAGGTGGAGAATATGGAGGTTGATTCCGTCCTGGACGGAACCGGCCTCCATTTGTCTGGTTTGGCGCAAGCCAGGTCAGCGGCTCCGCCTGCGGCTGAGGCCAATCCGTTACCGTGCACCGGTTCCGCGCGGCTTGGTTTGTCACCAGCCGTCAGGGGAACCGGTGTGCCGGGCCAGGCGTGGTACTCACCTATCTCGCCTGGTCCGGCAGCCGGACATGGGGTGCCGTTGGCGCCCGTGGCCGGCTATGGTTCCGCGACGGTTACGGGTCCGTACGGTTTTCCGTGCGGACCTACCCCATGGACCGGAGTGTTTCATGGGGTGGCGGCGGAACCATGTGGTAGCGGAGTGCCTGGCGTGTCAGCCGTGGCTCCTGGCCGGGAGGCCATGGCTGGCAGACCCGTAAGCATGTCAACGGGTGACGTGTTTGCGGGGGTATCTTCTTCGGAGTTAGACTGGTCTGATGCTCTGGCGTGGCTAGCCAGAGTTGACCCGTCTGTGGTTTCGGCCACGGCCGATGAAGATGCGCCCCGTGCGTCGATTAGGACGGGGATTTTGCCCGCGGCCCGGATCCAGTCAGTGGGACTGGATCCACGGTTCATTGATTTGTTGGATGCTATTTATAGCAAACAACTAATGACCAAGGGTCAGCTCCCTGCGGCCTCCAGGGAGGTGCGGGCAAGGTGCCGTATTCCGCGGGGTGAATACGACAGGTATGGTGTAGTCCCGTCGGTCACGGAGGATGACTGATGGGTACTGGGCGTCCAAAGTGCCGGTTCGGGTGGTCCCGGTCCGGCACTAGTGGATAAGGCCCAGGTACACCAGGAAGAAGTCCTGGCCCTATGCGATGAGGGTGTGAGGGCAGCCATGAGCGCTGTCAATCACTCCTATCGTCTACTTCAGTCGGTGTGGGCTGAAGCGGGGGCAGGCCACCCTGTGCCACCTGTGGCGCTATCGTGCGTTAATGACGGCTTGGTGCTGTCAATGGACGCATTGGCAAGGGTGCAAGCGCGTGTGACGAAGTCCAGGAGGCAAATGGTCATTGACCATATGCGTCCGGCTACGGCAGTCAAGGAGCGTCTTCTTGGGACGCCCCTGACAGGGCCTAGCATCTTTGGTGGCCAAGCGCGGGCCATCTTAGAGGACACCGCCAGTATTGCGCAGAATCGGTTAGCGGTAAATCTACAGCTAGAGCTAGTGCGGCAAGCGCACGCACTAGGGGCTGTGGGTAAGCCGCTAACAGTACAGCCTTCAAAGAAACAGAAAAAGCATAAGGGCAAGGCGAAAGCCAGGCCTATTGCGACGTCTGTTTCGGCTGGGTTTTCGGAGCCGCCGCCGGCGAAGAAACCCAGGAAGGCTGTAGAGGCGCCTACCCTCCCCAATGTTGCTCCGGACCGCCCTAGAGGTGGTAAGGGCAAGGGGAAGGGTAAGGGTAAGGCCTCAAAGGGCGGACAGAAGGGGCCGAAGCGTACCTGAGGGTACGCAAGCTCCCTTCATATCCGCCTGGACCGCACCTGTGCGACAGGAACAGCGGTGCCAGTTATACCCGTCGTGCCTAGAACGAAATGGTTCTCACTCTCTCTCGTTAAGAAAGGGGGGGGGGCGGACTGCGAGCCGGACAACCCCGTTAGACGTCGAGGCGTCTATGGTGGGTGGAAGGCTCATGCGTTTCGTCGAGGCTTGGCGAGGTGTGACGTCAGACAGTCTGGTCCTGGGATGGTTATCCCAGGGTTACATGCCGGAGTGGTGGGACTTTCCGCCACAAAATCTGTCTTTGGCACCAGTCTGGACACCCGTACCAAGGGAGCCAGACAAGTTAGAAGCCGTTCAAAAGGAAGTGTCGGGTTTGCTTCTGAAGGGAGCAATAAAACCAGCAAACCGGAACACTCCAGGCTTCTATTCAAACATGTTCCTTGTCCCCAAGAGCACGGGGGGATGGAGACCCATACTCAATCTCAGGCCATTAAATTGGTTTATCCATACGCCTCGGTTCCAGATGGAAACACCGAGGTCGGTAATGGCGGGATTGAGGAAAGGAATGTGGTGTGTATCGATCGATCTGAAAGATGCATATTTCCACATTCCGATCAATCGGAGTTGGCACAGGTTTCTGAGATTTGCGTTTCAGAATCAAGTATGGGAGTTTACAGTTCTCCCGCTTGGCCTGTCGACAGCTCCGAGGGTTTTCACAAGAGTGGTCCTTGCGGTGACAGCGTTTCTCAGAAAAGAGAACGTGGCGCTACACACCTACATAGACGACTGGCTGCTCAAGGCAGACTCGGCAGCCAGGTTGAACGTGGATACTGCTCTGACTCTGAAGTTACTTTCAGATCTAGGCTGGTTAGTCAACGAGGAGAAATCCGAGTTGACACCCACTCAACATTTCGTTTATTTGGGGATGCGATTCGACCTCGAGGAGGGCAGGGTTTACCCGTCAGAGCCCAGAGTGGTGTCTCTGTTAGCCATCCTCGGGAGTTTTCGAGTGGGAAACCACATTCAGGCGAGGCGGTTCCTTCAGATGCTGGGCATGATGGTCTCCATGGAGCAGGTTATCCCGTACGCTGCTCTAATGCGAAGACCTATCCAGTTGTATCTGATGTCTCTGTGGAAACAGAGAACAGAACCCCTGTCAAAACTGGTGCCAGTTTTGGAGCCGATAATATCGCATCTTCTATGGTGGAAACAGCGTCAGAATCTCCTAATAGGGGTTTCGCTGCACCTACCCCACCCCCAGCTGTCCGTTTACACGGATGCATCGCTGGAAGGGTGGGGTGCCTGCCTGGGAGAACACCAGGTCTCGGGCACATGGACTCTCCCGGAGAGTCAGCTGCATATCAATCTGTTGGAAATGATGGCAGTGGAACTGGCGTTGGAAGAGTTCCTTCCGATGATCAGGGGCAAGGTGATATTGATACGGTCGGACAATTCGACAGTAGTATCATATATAAATCGCCAAGGAGGGACCAGGTCGCCCACCCTGTGCATCAGGGTGTGGCACTTGATTCAATGGTGCAGGAATTACTCGGTTGTTTTGAAAGCAGCTCATATTCCTGGCCGATTGAACATTCTGGCGGATGCTTTGTCTCGCAGACAGAGAATCCTGCCAACAGAATGGTCCCTCAACCCTCCAGTTCTACGACGGATCTTCGAGCATTGGGGCAAACCCAACGTGGACTTGTTCGCCACAAAGGAAAATGCTCAAATCATGACATATGTCTCGCCGATTCCAGATCCAAATGCCGTCGATACAGACGCTCTGGCGATAAGCTGGAGAGGGATGCACGCTTACGCGTATCCACCCACCATTCTTCTACCGAAGGTATTGGTGAAGGTCAGGGAGGAACCGTGTCTGGTCCTGCTAATAGCGCCGTATTGGCCGAGCAGGGCGTGGTTCACGGATCTTCTAGATCTGCTGGTGGAAAATCCTGTGCAGTTGCCCGAGATTCCGAACATAATCTCCCAGGCCAAGGGACGCTTCCTACACGAGCGTCCCGAAATGTTCAAATTGACTGCGTGGATGTTGTCAAACAACGTTCCACGTCGGAAGGCTTTTCTCGACAGGCTGCTGATTTCATCGCGGCTGCGAGAAGGAGGTCAACCTTCAAGTCATATAACAACAAGGTTAACAGATTTGCAGACTGGTGTGAAGAAAAGGGTATTGATACCTTTCAATCCACTATTCAGCAAATAGCAGACTTTCTCTGTGAGCTGTTCTTTACAGGACTAGCTCCCGTCACAATTGCTGGATACAAGTCAGCTTTGGCATCAGTTATCCCTTGTCTAGCCAACAGGGATAGTCCAGAGGTGGCCCAGTTAAACGTGATGTTGAAGGGAATGAGCAATCTCCGACCGAGACAACCGGTAGTCATTCCAGCCTGGAGTCTATCTTTAGTGCTTAATGTACTGGCCAAGCACCCATTCGAACCGTTGTGTTCGGCTAGTCTAAAGCATTTGACTCTAAAGGCGGTTTTTCTATTGGCAGCTTCCTCAGCTAGAAGGCGCAGTGAGATCCATGCGCTTTCGGCAGAGAGGAACCGATTTATTGTTTCTGGAGAAGGTCTGCGTCTTCTGCCAAGAGCAGAATTTATGTCAAAGAACCAATCTTTGAGATATCCCGGCAAACCGATCATTATACCGAAGTTAACCAGGTTTGATCGTGATGCCAGTGTCTGGTGCCCGGTCCGTGCTTTGACTAAGTACAAGAAACGGACTGACTCGTTACGGTCGAACGATAGACATCTGTGGATCTGCCATAAAAAGCCTTATGGCGCCGCATCCATGGATACTATCTCTCGTTGGGTGGTCGAATGCATTCAGACTACTCATGAGATGGCGACTGGGCACCAGGTGCAGGGCGTAAGGGCACACGATGTTAGAGGAATAGCCGCCTCGACCGCCCTTTACAATGGTGTTCCGTTAGAGGACATCATGGCCGTTGCACAATGGCACTGTGAGTCCTCATTTACGGATTACTATATGAGGGATGTGTCAGACTCAGCCAATCCACTCGCTTTAGCTGTTTTGAAACGATAGTTAGTGACCACACTGCTTTTCCCCTTTTTTCACTTTGGTAAGAAAAGAACCTAAAGCAGGCATGGTCAAGCGAGAGGATGTCAACCAGATTGTGTCACTGATGGCCGAACCGGTGTATGGTTGTAGGCGGTACGTCTGAAGTCCTGTTATCATAAGGTAATTCAACAAGTGAGAGTTTTTTGTATTATGTATATGTATCATGTTCATTCATCTTATATATTCATGCTCATTCCCAGGCTAATACAAACGATATGCAGGGAGTAGTTAACCCTCTTGGCATATTGGTGTTTCAGGCGAGATACATGTTCGTTAGTTCTCTCCCTTTTCTTAGGAGGAAAAAGGGGGGGGGGGGCTGTGACGCGAATGTGATTCGGTTCCGTGAACTTGACGGTCCTTTTAGGTCTCCGTTAGTCAAGTTTGAAGTCTAAAATCTTTCTCCAAGGGGCAAAATTAGCATGTATGGCTTGCCCCTTCCCACCAGGTTACTGATCAAATCTGGTGTATATCAGAAGTAACAGAATGGTGAGTATTGATCGAAGGAGAATGCAGGAAATGTCAATTTCCCTTTCTCCGAGATCTAACAATACTCACCATTCTGTTACGGACCCAGCCTCCCAGCCCCACGGAGGCAAGCCATAGTTTTCTCTTGTTTGGTGGCTATGCAAACAATATGAGCTCTATGGTAAACGGGTACTCGGCAGTGGGGAGCCGGGTACCCGGTTCCCAGGAGTCGGTAAAGCTTTCTAAGTCTATAATCCTAGAGCCGCTGTCAGGGCCAGCTGTATATCAGAAGTAACAGAATGGTGAGTATTGTTAGATCTCGGAGAAAGGGAAATTGACATTTCCTGCATTTCGGCCCGTGGGGGGGCATTCCACTTCTGCAACCGGAGGTGGCGGAGATGGCACCGCCGGCGTGGTTTGGTCCGGCTAGGCAAGCTGTCTTACATAGCGTTCTGCCCACGCTGGTGTCGTCCCTGCTGCCAAAAGTTATAGGGCAGTCTCTCCATGTTTGATTCGGACCCTCTCCTTGGACAGGGTTCTGGACTGGACACCGAGAGAGCCGTTTCGTACGGCCCCCTGGCAGTCCCGTCGGGCTCCGGCCTGATGGGTTCTGTCTCTCTGCGGCCACCTCTGTCCGGGTGATCCAGTAGCGGTGGCCGGTCCGTCAGGCATGGGAGCCGTCCGCCAGGACGGCTCCACGGTTTTCCTTGTCTAGTGACGACTCTTAGGGGTCTGAAGATGAGGAGGCCGAGGAGGAGAGGGTGCTGCGGCCTGTGAGGCCGCGGGTGGAGAGCATGGAGGTCGATTCCGTCCTGATGGAACCCGTCCTCCATCTGTCTGGCCTGGCGCAAGCCAGGGCAGCGGCTCCGCCCTTGGTTGAGGCCACTCCGGTACCGGGCACCGGTCCCGTGATGGTTGGTTTGCTGCCAACCAACACAGTGACGGTTTGTGGCCGGCCAGGCATGGTACTCACCTATCTCGCCTGGTCCGGCGATCAGACATGGGGTGCCGTTGGCGCCCGTGTTTGGCCACGGTTCCCCAACCGCTACGGGTCCGCACAGTTTTCTGTGCAGGCTTACTCCATGGACTGGTGTGTTCCATGGGGTGGCGGCGGAACCGTACGGTACCGGAGTTCCTGGCATATCAGCAATGGCTCCTAGCCGGGAGGCCGTTGCTGGTAGGGCCGTGAACATATCAACGGGTGACGTGTTCACGGGAGTGTCCTCCTCGGAGACGGATTGGTCTGAGGCTCTGGCTTGGCTAGCCAGGGTGGACCCGTCTGTGGTTTCGACCACAGCCGAGGAGGATGTACCCCGTCCATCGGTGCATCGATTAGGATGGGGATCTTGCCCGCAGCCCTGATCCAGTCTGTTGGACTGGATCCATGGTTTATGGTGTTGCTCGATACTAGTTATAGCAAACAACGCATGAACAAGGGCCAGCTTCTTGCGGCCTCCATGGAGGTGCGGGCGAGGGGTCGTATTCCACGGGGGGAATACGACAGGTATGGTGTTGTCCCGTCGGTCACCGAGAATGACCGCTGGGTACTGGGTGTTCAGAGTGCTGGAGCGGGTGGCCCCGGTCCGGCACTTGTGGACAAGTCCCAGGCACACCAGGATGAAGTCCTGTCCCTATGCGATGAGGGGGTGAGGGCAGCTATGAGTGCTATCAACCATTCGTATCGCCTTCTTCAGTCAGTGTGGGCTGAAGCGGGGGCAGGCCACCCTGTGCCACCTGTGGCGCTTTCGTGCGTCAATGACGGCTTGGTGCTGTCTATGGACGCACTGGCAAGGGTGCAAGCGCGTGTGACAAAGTCCAGGAGGCAAATGGTTCTTGACCATATGCGTCCGGCTACGGCAGTCAGGGAGCGTCTTCTTGGGACACCCCTGACAGGGCCTAGCATCTTCAGTGGCCAGGCGCGGGCCATCCTAGAGGACACTGCCAGCATTGCACAGAATCGGTTGGCGGTAGACCTACAGCTGGAGCTAGTGAGGCAAGCGCATGCACTAGGGGCTGTAGGGAAACCGTTAGCTGTCCAACCTTCGAAGAAGCAGAAGAAGCAGAAAGGCAAGGCGAAAGCTAAGCCTACTGCGACTTCTGCTTCGTCTGGATTTTCTCAGCCGCCACCGGCTAAGAAAGCCAGGAAGGTTGTGGAGGCCCCTACCCTCCCCAATGTTGCTCCTGATCGAGCGTCCCGAAATGTTATTGACTGCGTGGTTGTTGTCAAACAACGTTACACGTCGGCGGGCTTTTCTCGACATGCTGCAGATTTCATCGCAGCTGCGGGAGGGAGGTCAACCTTCAAGTCATATAACAACAAGGTTAACGGATTTGCAGACTGTTGTGAGGAAAAGGTATTGTTACCTTTCATTCCACTATTCAGCAAATAGCAGACTTTCTCTGTGAGCTGTTCTTTTCAGGACTAGCTCCTGTCACAATGGCTGAATACAAGTCAGCTTTGGCATCAGTTATCCCTTGTCTAACCAACAGTGATAGTCCAGAGGTGGCCCAGTTGAGTGTGATGGTGAAGGGAATGAGCAATCTCCGACCGAGACAACCGGTAGTCATTCCAGCCTGGAGTCTATCTTTAGTGCTTAATGTACTGGCCAAGCACCCTTTCGAACCGTTGCGTTCGGCTAGTCTAAAGCATTTGACTCTAAAGGCGGTCTTTCTATTGGCAGCTTCCTCCATTTTCAGCAGAGAGGGACCGATTTATTGTCTCCGGGGAGGGGCTGCGTCTACTGCCAAGAGCAGAGTTTATGTCAAAGATTCGATCTTTGAGATATCCCGGCAAACTGATCGTTATACCGAAACTAAGTAGGTTGGATCGTGATGCCAGTGTCTGGTGCCCAGTCCGTGCGTTGACTAAGTACAAAACGGACAGACTCGTTACGGTCGAATGATAGACATCTGTGGATCTGCCGTATGGAGCCATATGGCGCCGCATCCATGGATTCTATCTCTCGTTGGGTAGTGGAATGCATTCAGACTACCCGTGAGATTACGACTGGGCACCAAGTGCAAGGCGCAAGGGCACGATGTTAGAGGAATAGCCGCCTCTTCCGCCCTTTACAATGGTGTTCCGTTTAAGGACATCATGGCTGTCGCACAAGGGCACTGTGAGTCCTCTTTCACGGATTACTATATGAGGGATGTGTCAGACTTCGCCATTCCACTCGCTTTAGCTGTTTTGAGACGATAGCAATATGACCGCGCTGCTCTTCTTCCTTTTTTTTGGCATTTGTAAGAGAGAATTAAGAAGCAGACATGGTCGAGCGAGAGGATATCAACCAGTTGTGTCACTGATGGCCGGACAAGTGAATGGTTGGAGGCTCCAGGTCTGAATTCCAAATATCATGAGGTAATTCACGATTGAGAGTGTTTTGTATTATGTCTATATATCATGATCATTCATCTTATATATTCATGCTCATTCCCAGGCTAATATATGCAAAGAGCAGTTAACCCTTTTCGCATATTTGTGTTTCAGGCGAGATGCATGTTCGTGAGTTCTCTCCCTTTTCTTAGGAGAAAAAAAGGGGGAGGCAGTGATGCGAATGTGATTCGGTTCCGTTAACTTGATGGTCCTTTTAGGTCTCCATTAATCAAGTTTAAGTCTATGCTCTTTCTCCAAGGGGCAAAAGTAGCAATTGATGGCTTGCCCCTTCCCACCAGGTTACTCACCATTCTATTACGGACCCAGCCTCCGAGCCCCACGGAGGCAAGCCATGGGTATCTCTTGTTTGGTGGCTATGCAAACAATATGAGCTTCATGGCAAACGGGTACTCGGCAGTTGGGAGCCGAGTACCCGGTTCCAGGAGCCGGTAAAGCTTACTAAGTCTATAGTCCTAGGGCCCAGCTATCCAGGCTAGCTTGTATCAGAAGTAATAGAATGGTGAGTATTGTTAGATCTCGGAGAAAGGGAAATTGAAATTTCCTTCATTTTCAAAATTTGTCACTGGAATAACTGGCTCGATTATTGATCCAGCCATTTCAGTGGTAAATTTGCAAAAAATACTTCTCTTGACCTACAAATGGATATTCCTCAAGACTATTGCAGAGGCCGTTTTTTGCCGGCTTGACCATTAAATGTTTACATTTGCATATATACAAATTTCGTGACAAGTCTGTTGAATATTTTGAAAAATATGAAAGCTGTTGAATATTTTGGAATTAATTCAATTGGAATGTCTGCCATATATACAATCAAATCAGTTATAAAGTATTCAGCAGAATGTTCCTTGGATCAAAAGGAATTTGCTCCATTAACCCTTTAACACTCATATCAGCCAAAAATGGCTTCTGTAGTGGTCTTGAGAAATGTCCATTTGCAGACCAAGAGAAGAATATTTTTGAAAATTTACCACTGGAATGACTGACTCGATAACCGAGCCAGTCATTCCAGTGGTAAATTTTCAAAAATAGTCTTCTCTTGTCTGCAAATGGACATTTTCTCTGAGAAAATTCAAATTTTTCTTGAACAAATTCAAAGGTTAAGGCGTTAACAAATACATGAATCACAATGAATTTCAGGCAGTTTGTTTTCGTATCATCAGCAAGACAGCAACGCAATGAATCAATGATATTTCAAGATAATTAGTACATACATAATCACCTACATCATGCCTCATGCATAGTAATTAGAATCTATGGTACATGGGCATAGTATGTAGTGATCTAATTATTGATTCATGGTCATGTGATATATAGAATTTCTCATGCGACGTGACATTCAACATGTACTAACTGTACATGATATGGCCGGGGTTTTTTCTCCATCCGTGCCACAGTTTATATTGAACATTGATGTTTCCTATACCTGGTGGTTTTAGACATAAAATACTGTTATTTAACCCTTTAACCCTCGAATTTATTCAAGAAAATCTTAATTTTCTCATAGAAAATGTCCATTTGCAGACCAAGAGAAGACTATTTTTGAAAGTTTATAACTGTGGTAAAATTTCCAAAATCGGTTTCTTTTAGTTTGCTAATGCACATTTCTCAAGACCACTGCCGAAGCCGTTTTAGGCTGATATGAGTGTTAAAGGGTTAATTGTCAAGCCAGCCAAAACTGGCCTCGTCTTGAGGAATGCCCATTTGAAGGATAACCGAACCAGTCATTCCAGTTGTAAATTTCCAAAAATAGTCTTTTTTGGGCCTGCAAATTGACATTCAATAAACAATTATTAGCTCACCTGGCCAAGTGAGCGTATGCCATTATATTTGGTAGGAACAATCCTTAGGGCATAGAAATGAAGCCGATCAGCCATGTTGAATTTTTGCCGATTTTTTGCAATATCTTTTTTAATTTTCTCCGAAACAACTTAGTGCATCGATTCAAAACTCATGAAATGTCATCTAGGGGAAGAGCTGAACCAAGTTTGTTCAAAGGAACTTGATGGGACAAATGCTTTGGTGGCCATCTTGGATGACCTAGTTTTCGTAAAAATGACTTCCAGAACTGCTCAACAGATCGGGCCGAAATTTGGGAGATATGATTAGGGCCTAAAGGTCATTAGAGTTTGTCCATGGAAAGCTGATAACTAAAAAAAACATGGACGCCATGAATCAATCAAAATTTAACGTTTTTGGCGGACATCTTGTATTTTCTGTCAATTTCTGAGAAAATCATAAAAAAGACAGAAAGTAGATTGATAAATTTTTCCAGGTTTCATCTCATTTTGTTCGGTTTTGCCAGTTTCCAATAATTCCAGGTGAGCGGTACAGCGCCCTTGGGTCTCTTGTTTTAATTTTCTTGACCAAATTTTACCCTTAAAGGATGAACAGTGATGATAGTTAGGAGAATCATTCAAATGTCTTGTTGGATATCTACAATACCTTGCTTTGAAGCCTTTGTAGGCAGTAATGGTTTCTAGTCAAATTAATTTTAAAATATTCAGTAGATTATTGCTTCCATATTAACCCTTTAGCCCTCGAATTTGAATTTTCTCATAGAAAATATCCATTTTCAGACCAAGAGAAGACTTTTTGAAACTTTACCACTGGAATGACTGTTATTGAACCAGTCATTCCAATGGTAAATTTTCAAAAATAGTCTTAGTCTGAAAATAGATATTACTCAAGACATATTACTGAAGACCACCACAGAAGCCATTTTTGGCTGATATGATTGTTAAGGGGTTAGGACATGTAAGAGTTTGTTGGTCTGTACAGTTAATTAAACCCCTTATTTATTCATAAATTTATCCATAAATTGCAGGCCAAAAAGAAGGCTATTTTTGAAAATTTGTCAATGGAATCACTGCCCTATCAACTGAGCCAGTTATGCTATTATCTTGGCCAGTAAAGGGTTACGGATTTATGTGTGTGTGGTGTGTGTGTGTGTGTGTGTGATGTGCTATTAGCGTGTGTGTGTGTGTGTGTGTGTGATGTGCTATTAGCGTGTGTGTGCGTGTGTGTGATGTGCTATTAGCGTGTGTGTGTGATGTGCTATTAGCGTGTGTGTGTGTGTGTGTGTGTGTGTGTGTGTGTGTGTGTGTGTGTGTGTGTGTGTGTGTGTGTGTGTATGTGTGTGTGTGTGTTCACCACATTCTTGTATTTGGCGCGTGTGGGGGTGGGGAGGGGGGGGGGGGTTGTGTGTGTGTGTGTGTGATGTGCTATTAGAATGACTGATTAATAATGTAACAGCTGTGTGAGTCTAGGTTTTATTGAACGTGTGATAGATAATAATTAATAATAATGTCATTGCCAGTGGAAGTTCAGGGTATAGGTTATTGGTTAAAATAGAGATATGATTACCATATAGTAATTAATTGCGTTGCTAACAAAGGCCTCTAGCGCTAAAGGTTATGACATTGTAAGGTAGTAAGATCTTTCCATGCCTTGCATTCCCACGAAGCCTGGTGGTTCAAGAGAGATGAATGTTGGTTGTGATGCATTAGTATGAAATGTACTGAGTAATTTTTGTTCATTAAAAATTCATCAGTTCATAAGGCATTATAGTGTAAGTGCTATAAATTGCATTTATAATTTACCATCTACATCGGTTAACCCTTTAGGCAAGTCGTCCAAAAGCAGGCTCTGCAGTCACCTTGAGAAATCCACATTTGTATGTCGAGAGAATTTTTTAGAAATAGGCTTAGGTATATTTTAAAGTTCACTATAACTGAGCCAGCCAGCCATTTCAGGGATAAAAATTTTAAAAATGATCTTTAGAGATCTACAAAATTTAAATTTTTGAGTCATTATCTATTTGTCAAATTAATGTTCACTCAGAAATTTTGATTTGCTTGACCAATTCTGATGATTTAAGCGTTACATATTCTCTTGGCATATATACATGGGGAAAAGAAGGAATTATATTTGTATCTGCCTATCCAGCGATCTTTAGAACTCGGAAACTACTCATCCGATTTTGTTTCCAAGAATGGTGCTTTGAAAAACTAAGACTTTGTTTATCGATCCAGTCATTCCAGTGTTAAATTTTCAAAAATAATCTCTTGGTCTACAAATGGACATGTCTCAGACCACTGCAGAAGCTGACACTGACACGATTGGATGTTAAAAGGGCTAAATACGCCATTTACTGAGTGACCTCGCTGTCACTGCTCTGAACCATCTTAACCCTTTAATGTTCAAACCGGCCAAAACTGTCCTCTACAGTGGTCTTGAGGAATGTCCATTTGCAGGACAAGAAAATACTATTTTTTGAAAATTTACCACTTGAATGTCTGGCTCGATAATTGAGCCAGTCATTCCAGTGATAAATCTTCAAAAATGGTTTTATCATACACTGAGGAAAAACGTAAATTTTTGTGAAAAATCTTGGCCAGTAAAGGGTTAACATACATACAGTACAGCTCGGAAATAAATTTAAATGTTTTTAAAACCCCTCAGAAACATGTTAGTTCTATGTTTAAATTTGAACATGATGTAAGAAATGCTCTGAACATGAATAGTTTTAACATAATTAGATAGGAAGACGCAGCGATGTTACAATACTATTCCTAATATTGAACAGTAAATATTATTCAGTTTTGGAAACGTGTTCAGTTATTTCTGTGCTGTATTGTACAAACATGTGTTAACCCTTTAATAATCATATTGTCTAAAGCCATTTTAGGCTGATATGAGTGTTAAAGGGTTAAACAGAGCTTTTAACTCTTTAATTAAAATCTGGTCAAAAATATAAAAAATATTTGCTTATTGAATGTCGATTTGCAGGCCAAGAAAAACACCTGAATGCAAATGGTCTTGAGAAATGTGAAGACAATTTTTGAAAATTTTACCACTGAAATGACTGGCTTGGTTATCGAGTCAATCATTCCAGTGGTAAAATTTTCAAAAATTTTTCTCTTGGGCTGCAAATGGACATTCGCTAAGACTGTTGTAGAGGCTGATTGTGGCCGGCTTCATCGTGAACGGTTTAATAAGGCTACTCTGACTGTTTAACTCATGACCTCAATGCTGTTGTTCTCCATCCACTTGATATCTAGACAGGCATGTGTCCAAGTTTAGTGTCAATGGCGTGAACCAATCCATAGGTGTTAATGTGTAGAGCTAAGCCAAAACTTACTCTCAACACGATGCCAGACAAACACACAGAGCCTTCTTGGCGAAAATACAAATTTCTGCCAAAAACACGTCCAACTGTACGGCGTTCTATTATATAGCTGTGACTTATCACCGGAATGAATGCCTCAGTTATCGAGCCAGTCATTCCAGTCATAAATTTTCAAAAATTGTCTTCACATTTCTCAAGACCATTTGCATTCAGGTGTTTTTGATTGGCTTAAGTGTTAAGCGTTTAATACTTCCAGTCAATCGATTAGGGTTTAGCCCTCATATCGGCCAAACCGGCCTCTGCAGTGGTCTTTAGAAATGTTCATTTGCAGACCAAGAGAAGACTTTTTGAAAATTTACCACTTGGATGACTGGCTCGATAACTGAGCCAGTCACTCCAGTAGTAAATTTAGAAAAATAATCTTAGTCTGCAAATTTTCTTTAAAGGGTTATGGTCAAAGAGGATTTCCAGACCTGGCCATGATCTGGATTAATTGTCTGACTGCTGCAAGCCACCAAACAATAATTTCAATGAGCAATAACTCTGGACCTGCTGAATATTTTGAAAACAATTTAACTGAAAATTGCAGTCAAATTGTTTTCAAAATATTCAGCATATATCAAGAGTTAACCGGCATGGAAAATTTAGTCTGCAGAGATTCAACAGGCAGACAATTGAGGAATCTGGATCCAGATCAGGTCAAATTCGGGTGGTCGAGGGACTGCAATCTTTGATTAGGTCTTGTTAGCTATAGAATTGAATTTTCTTAATTTAAATTGTCATTGATCTTTCTGTTAGAGTAACAAAAGAATCTTTATAGTTTGGTTTCACAATCGCCACCGTTAGTGGACTAATAATGGTTTAGTCTCTAATTAATATTATTATCCCGTGTAGATATGATCTGAATACTAGTGTGTTAACTCTTAGATTAATAATAATCACAATCTATGTTTAGCTTTACATGTTCTGGTCTGTTTCACAAATGCACAATTAACCCTGAGTATGCTCAAGAAAGTTTTAATTTTCTCATTGAAAATGTCCATTTGCAGACCAAGAGAACATTATTTTTAAAATTTATCAATGGAATGGCTGGTTCTGTTATCGAGCCAGTCATTCCATTGATAAATTTTAAAAAGTTATCTTCACTTGTTCCGCAAATGGACATTTCTCAAGACGACTACAGAAACTATTTTTGACCGACTAAAGAGTTAACTTATCAATTCTTTAATTGTCAAGATTGTTAAAGAAAATTTAAATTTAAATTTTCATCATAGACTATCCATTTGCTGGCCCAGAGACGTGTATTGGTATTCACCCACACAACGGCGACAATGCCATGCCATCTCCCCTCCTGCCCCCTGTCCGTCTGACTCTTGTCCAATCCATTTCTCTAAAGGGTTTACACTTACACTCACAATTTTTTAAGCAGCTATATTTGGTGGTGTTATTTTTCCGGGAAAATATTTTTGTGGGAAAATTTTCCAATATTTTTCCAGAAAATGTGTCTAAAATTGAAACAAAAAATGTGTATATTTTAAACCACTGTGGCACAGTGTATGGGTGTGTGGGTAAGTTGGTGGGTGGCTGCAGGCACTACAGGGCTGTCTGATTGTTTGTTTGACAGACAGCCTGCAAATTTTTACCAATTTAAGTGTAAGAAAAAAACAAAGGTTGTATTTTTAAACAAATTATTTTAAAAGTTTAATGACTAAAGCAACTGTCACATTACACGCCCTTTACACTGGCTGATTTACATGTGACTAACTGAAGTGAGTAAGTTTCATATTTAGCTCAACAGTTCATTTTGGTCATTACAGGCCTATGTTGGTGTCTATCAGAAGTCATCTTTTATATTCCATCACATATCAGTTGGGATCAAATAAATCATCATCATGAAATATATAATGACTTACAACACTAGCTATATTAGGTGAAGACTTGTTGTCTTACCTAATCTCTATGTATGTAATCTATAGGTTCATCTACATTTTACAGGTAGTCATGGTAATGGTAGCTAAAGTAGTCAGTGTAGTCAAGAGACATGTCCCAAGTAAATTAAGAACATGTTTCAAACCATTTCTAACATTGTTTAAACTGTAAAAGGTAGGTTAGTATTTATAACAATGAATCTTTATGAAATTCAATGAAATAAATATCATTAACCACTTTCATTCTGTATACACGTTGACAGTATTTTAACCCTTAGCACTCTGATGTCAAAATTTTTAATTTTCAAATTAAATTAAAAGATGGACTGGTGTTCATTTTTCTACAAATTTGGTGGAAGATGGTGCTGTCGAAGACAGCAAGATCGTCCACCAAAATTGTAGAAAGATGTACACCAGCTTCTCTTCTATGGACACAGAAAAAGATAGAACGTTGACACCAGAGTGCTAAGGGTTAATCTGATAAATTAAGTAAATCGTGGTCACAATTTTGATAACACCCCATGTGACAGTTGTGTCTGCCTTATGCAGCAACAACTTTCATTCAAATCATTTCCAAGATATTCTGCAGTCTTCTTATGCGAATGTCTTGAAAACATGTTTGTAAGTGTGAAATCAGAATGAAAAGGGTTATCAGAAAATAAACACATTTTCATAAGGATATATTATAATCAAAGGTTCAGCATATTTCAGATACTGTAATAATCTGTTCTCACTGCATACCTGGGCATTTCAACCGTTTAATAGTCAACTTTGGTCAAGAAAATTTAAACATCTGCCTATTGAATGTCCGTTTATAGGCCAAGAGTATACAATTTTTGAAAATTTATCGCTGAAATTACTGGCTCGGTAATCAAACCAGTCATTTTCCAGTGGTAAATTTTCAAAAATTTTATTCTCTTGCCCTGTAAAAGAATATTCCACAAGACCATAGCAGAGGTCGGTTTTGGCTGGCTTGACCATTAAAGGGTTAATTGTTCTGACTGTTAATTGGGCAAATGTCCTCTATCCACTCTACTCTGAGAATTGTCACACTTGAATTCATAAGGCTCTGGGGTTCGTAATTACGAACATTCCAATCTATGCTGGTTAAAATCAATGCTATATAAGAATTCCCAGAATTACATAGGTGCAGCTTAAAATCATCAAGCATGCTCTGAGCGTTGATTAGGGGAATTCCTAATGCTGTCAATGCCTGAAAGGTGTATTGGCTTGATTATCAAGCCAGTCATTTCAGTGATAAATGACCAAAAATTGTCTTTTTAGCTTGTAATTGGACCTTTCTGAAGACCATTGCAGAACTTGTTTTAATGTTTTTGGCAGGCAATAAAGATTTAAAATACACTGTAATAAGGCTCAGAGCTATTGTTCCAGAGATTTGATTTGCTCTCAATTTCATTGGTAAATTAGAAAATAATTAGCCAATGTAATCATGAGAAAGCGCATAACCCTTTCACCGATGAATTCCTTATCTTTCATTTTCAAAGCAACCATACAGCCAAACTGTTGAATATTTTGAAATTAATTTAACTGTAAGCCATTGGTGTCTAAGACAGCAATGACTTCCAGTCAAATTAATTTCAAAATATTCAACAGAATAAGTATTGTATTGGAAAGAATTACTTTTTCAGGCCTTTCACCAATAAATTCATGGTATCCATCTCAGAGCAAGCCAACGGGAAAGTTGTTGAATATTTTGAAATTACTATGACTGGCAAGTTCCTCTTAGAGCTAGCACCACACGAATTAGTGTTGGGAATTGGTACTATTTTTGTGATCGATGATTTGCTTTGTATACTAACTGATGATCAATTAATGATTGATCATAATAGGTTCTCATTTTATATCCATTTTGAATGCAGTAATTATGGCAAGTTCAAGGATAATTACCCCTTTCAAACCAAGTCGCAGGTATGACCGATTCTTAATAATGTAAAAAATATTCTATTGAATATTTTGAAACTAAGCATCCAGTCAAATAGGTTTCAAAATATTCAACATGTTGTTGAGATGGTTGCTTCGAAATTAACATACTATTTCAGTGCTGTTGTTTCCAGTCAAATAAGTTTCAAAATATTCAACATGTTATTGATATGGTTGCTTTGAAATTAACATACTATTTCAGTGCTGGAAGAATTAATGTCTTAGACTAAGGAGTAGTACTATATAGTTGTAACAATTAAATTTAAATTCCAAAAAGTATTCGTTTTCTAGCTTTACCGGTTCAAATACATTAATAAAGTCAATTTATAAACAACCAAAACCAATTTCTGAAATCATGATCGATCGGTTGGTTGAATGATGAATCAATCATCGATCATATCGATTGATCAGAACAACCATAACACAAATACAGGGTTGTTACCGGTCATGGAAATTTAGCTTCTATTCCGGGAAAGTCATGGAAAATCAGTGTTTTCTATCATAGGTCATCATGGAAGATGGTAATCATGTAAAATAAAAAATCTGTTGGCATAAATCGCCTTTATGCAATAGAAATTACGGCAACAGTTTATCAAAACAAGGCTGTGGCTTGGTTGTTGCAAGAGGCAATATTCAGACACTTTGCAGAATAACAGATTTCATTTTTGGTGCTACATCATAAACACAAATCTAGATATTAGGTCATGAAATTTGATAATTTGGGTCATGAAAAGTCATAGAAAAGTCATGGAATTCAAACACAGAAAGGTGTACGAACCGTGCGAATACATGTGTTTGTGCTTTGGACAAGAGGCGTGGCCCTATCTTCACCGTTCATACACACATTGAATGTCTGGAAGAGTAATCTAGATATATAAAGCAATTTCCAGGCCTTGAAAGTATGGAAAATTCTGCTAGACATTTGCTGCTAGAGGTTTAGAAAAAGTATGGAAAATTTAAATTTCATCAGATGTGATTCTCATTTGCAAAATAATATATAGATAATATTCAAAATATTGACATCAGACATGCTTGACTAATACTTTAATATATTTCTGTAAAATTTGGCAGCTTGAAACAGACATTGAACCCATACATGCCATAGGACTTCATAAAATTGGTCTGGAAATTTGATAAATTAGGTCTAGAAAAGTTATTGAAAGAAGTATGTCTATGAAGCCTGTATCGTGAACAATTCCCTTGTTATACACACACATGACAAATATAAGATAATTATTAAAGTGATATAAAAATTCAGTGACATACTTGACTTGTTTTGCCTCTTAATGTCCAGATTATCACCTCATTAGGAGATGTGTTAAATAAAGAAGATTAAGTATGTGATGTTTTTATAGCTTATATTAATACATTGTGTTTAACCATTTAATCATCAAATTTATTCAAGAAAATCTCAGTTTTCTCATAGAAAATGATCATTTGCAGACCGATGGAAATCTATTTCTGAAAATTTATCACAGAAATGAGTCCGAATGTCTGCAGTCATGCGAGTGGTAGATTCTCAAAAATAATCTTGGTTGCCAAATGGACAGTTCTCAAGACCATTGCAGTCCATTTTTTGGCGAGCCTGAGTGTTAAAGGGTTAAGGATTATTTATTTATTTATTATTATTATTATTATTATTTATTATTATTATTATTATTATTATTATTATTATTATTATTATTATTATTAATTATTAATTATTATTATTATTATCAATATTATTATTATTATTATTATTATTATTATTATTATTATTATTATTATTGTTATTATTAATAAGTTGCAACTTTTTTTGCTGATATTTGATTGATGATGATGATGATGTGGCTGGAAGGAGTAAAAACTTCTTTCAGCTGAAATCAGTTTTCTTCAACTGTCTCTTGTGTTTTCCCTTGTGATCATCCTAAACCCATGTAGGTTTTTCCCTTTTAGGGGCCCAGATTACATTTTTTGCGGTTTACTGGTAAACATGTTGGTGCTATGACATCCTCTTTGTGCCTGATGCTTTTTGGCACCCAGTAGTGAGACCTCATGCGTTCTAATGTCAGAATTTCAATGAGAATCTGAGAATCCAGTTTTGTGACGATTCTAACACCCATTGTGTTTTCATGAGAATCCATGTGTGTTCCCGCAGGAATAGTATTCTGATGTGATATGAAATAGTAAATTTGTTCATATTAACCCTTTCAAGCCTTGAATTTGTTCAAAGAAATTAAAATTTTTTCAAAGAAAATGTCAATTTGCAGACCAAGAGAAGACTATTTTTGAAAATGTACAATTATAATCTGTCTGGACATGTCATTCCAGTGGTAAATTTTCAAATACAGTCTTCTCTTGGTCTGCATGTGGACATTTCTCAACCCCACTGCAGAAGCCATTTTGGCTGATATGGGTGTTAAGGAGTTAAATATCCCATAATTAATTATGACATCATCTACTTGAGTGACAGATTAGACTCATGACGATCCATTATTTTAAAAATGAACACCAGCTATTCGACAAAATCTAGATTTTGACATAACTATTCAGTAGCGTACGTGTTGAGACCATCACATCTATCTCATCCTATTGGTATGGATACCTGGCCACACCGAGTACGCAAATCTTAATATATGCTAAACTCATGAGTACTGTATGCTTATAAATAGAGGCTAATACCATCTTATAAGGTGTTTTTTCCTGCCCCAAGGGTATACATGGTAGATGTTAGAATTCTTAAATCCTAATAACTCGATTCACTATGTATACATGTATATATGGCTGGTTTGTGTCTGTAGATCAGGTATATTGAGGATTAAAAGTTTATGAGCAAATTTATGTTTATGACCCTCTACCCCCCTCCCCCTCTCCCCCCCTCCCCCCCCCCCCCCCCCACACACATACACCCTTACTAAGAAGACATTATATGCTGGTTAACCTGCTGTTAGATACTTTGAGAATTATTTGACTGAAAATTGTTTCTGCAATAACTTTCAGTCAGATATTTCCCATGATATTCAGCAGGTGTTTAGTTATATTTTGCTCAATGATGATTTTGAGCCACCAGAATGAAATGTGGTAGAAAACACTCATTTTCTGTGAAAGCAAAAACTGTGTCCAGCTGGACTAATCCTTTTGAAGTAAAAGTTGTATATTTGGTCACACACTCAGCCCTTTAACCCTTTCTCTGATGAACCATATCTCATTTTCAATGCCTACTATGTAAATAGGAAAACTGTCGAATATTTTGAAATTAATTTGACTGGAAGCTGTTTCCAGTCAAATTAATTTCAAAATATCAAAATTTTATGTCAAAGAATTTACCATTTCATGGATTTGTCAGTGAATGTGGTAATCCTCGAAATTCCAGTATCTAAATTTCAGGACAACTCTCCAGGCAAGGTGGTGAATATTTTGAAAATAATTTAACTGTAATAATTAATTTAAAAATAATTTAACTGCTGCCATAATTAAGAATTTAGTGTAGACCGTGAGGGTTAACCCTTGTTTCATAGAAAATGTCCATTTGCAGACCAAGAGAAGACAATTTTTGAAGATTTACCACTGGAATGACTGGCTCGGTTATCGAGCCAGTCATTGTAGCGGTAAATTTTTAAAAATAGTTTTCTCTTGGTCTACAGATGGACATTTTGCAAGACCTGCAGAAGCCGTTTTTGGCGGATATGAGTGTTAAAGGGTTTATGGTCAAATTTGGTCGAGAAAATTTAAATATCTGTCTATTGAATGTCCATTTACAGGCCAGTCATTCCAGTGGTAAATTTTCAAGAGTTCTGTTCTCTGCCTGTAAATACTCATTCCACAAGACCATAGCAGATGCTGGTTTTGGCTGGCATGACCATTAACCATTTAACAATCAAGTCAGCCAAAAACGGCTTCTGCAGTGGTCCTAAGAAATGTCCATTTGCAGACGAAGAAAAGCCTATTTTTGAAAATGTATCACTGGAATGACTGGCTCGATAACTGTGCCAGTTATTCCAGTCGTAAATTTTCAAAAATAATCTTTTCTTGGTCTGCAAATGGACATTTTCAATGGGAAAATTGAAATTTTCTTGAAAAAATGTAAGGGTTAAAGGGTTACACTCTCCTCCCATCTTAATGGTTTCATCAAATAAGTGTTAGATGAACTTATGCTCATAACTCAAGTCTATCATTTATCATACAATGTTTGTCACACTTGATTAAATAGCAAATAAAACCATAATAGATTTTTGTTATGTACACTTGAATGGTAGTGGAGATGAAATGTGAATTATTAACCATTTCACCGACAAATCTTTACCATATGAAAGTTATTTTGTTGAATATTTTGAAATGAATTTGACTGGAAGCCATTGCTGCCTTAGGATTGTTAGGCAGCAGCAACAGCTTCCCAGTTAAATTAATTTCAAAATAGTCAACAGTTTCTTTTATAATTGTTTTGAAAGTGAGATATAGGGAATTCCTCAATAAAATGATTAAACACTGTCTTTATGTTGACATTGATGCGGAGAAGAAAGCATCCGTGTTTATATTGGACATGATCGGTGAATTGGGATTTAATTCATTTTAAGCCATCTTAGTCTCTTTCTATAATATATATGCGGTTATGCTGTTATAGTTATGCCGCCTCCTCCTCCTCCTCCTCCTCCTGCTCCAACACGCACACATACATGCGCGCGCAAGCACATATACACGCATGCGCAAGCACATACACGCACGCGCACACATACACGCATGCGCAAGCACACAAACTTTAACTGTCTGACTGCTGAGTTTGTGCAGAGCACATTCCAGGGTTTTATATCTCCGGACCTACTGAATATTTTGAAAACAATTTGACTGAAAGTTGTTGGTGACTAGCCCACCAACAACTTTCAGTCAAATTGTTTTCAAAATATTCAGCAAGTCAAGACTTTGCTCATTGGAATTATTTTCTGGTGGCTTGCTTATTTGGGGACGTATTGTTTCTCATTTCATCTGTTTGTTCATCTATCTGTCCATCTGGGTTTTCATCAGCTCTGTGTGAGAGCTCCAGTTTTCTCTTAACCCTTTAAAGCCGGCCAAAACCCGCCTCTGCAGTGGTGCTGGGAAATGTTGATTTTGCAGACCACGAGAAGACCATTTTTGAAAATTTACCACTGGAATGACTGGCTCGATTATCGAGCCAGTCATTCCAATGGTAAATTCTAAAAAAATAGTCTTCTTGTCCTGCAAAATGGACATTTCTGAGAAAATTGAAATTTTCTTGAACAAATTTGGCCATTAAAGGGTTAAATCTCCTTGACTTGCTTGTCAGGCAGAACTCTGATGATTGCTGATGACTGTTTAAATGGTCATAGTGAGCCAATGGAATGGAATCTGCATTGGTAATAATTTGATGGAAAAGGGTGTACACGTACACTAAACACTAATGTGTACATGCCATCACTTTCAGTTTATTTGTCAGTAGGTCCACATTTCATCCGAGATAAAATCACTTTGTTTTGAAAAAAAAAGAAAGTTTTATCTTTAGTTATCTCCTTTAACCCGTTAACACAAAATGGTTTCTGTAGTGGTTTTGAAAAATATCCATTTGCTGATCAAGAGAAGGATATTTTTTAGAAATTTATAGCTGGAATGACTGGCTCGTTAACCGATCCAGTCATTCCAGTGATAAATTTTCAAAAATAATATCATTGCCTGCAATTGGTCATTTTCTATAAGAGAACTTCAATTTTCTTTGACGATTAAAGGGTTAATATAATTTTTTTTAAATTGAAAATAAACAGCAAAGCTGAGAGCAGTTGCCAATATATTCATGTAGGCAGTGTTTCTCATTAGGGTCGTTTTGAGGGTTATTACCCCCAAAATGATACTTGGAACACCTAAAAGTAGTGGCATGGGGCCCATGGGATCCCTCAAAATCTTATATGATTTTTAAATACTAAATACTTGTCTAGGTTTTGCACAAAAATACCTACAAAATCTAGAAAAGCACCCCATAATTCATGGTTGTTGGCACATGGCACCCTCTACTTTTAGCCTGGATGAGAAAAAACACATGGAAATATTAGAATTCTATTTGGGAACCCCAGGTTTCTGTTTTGGACCCACAGATTTCTAAGGGTGGGGTCCCTAGGACCTCCAAAATCTAGATGTGATGAGAAACACTGCATGTAGGTGATGTGTATCACTATCAGATTCCTCTCTGAAACTACTTGCCGATTCTCGTGAAGCTAAAAAACCTTCATCTGAAACACCCTATATGTAAGTGATCAGGCCAAAAGTTAGATATCCTCTGTGAGAGAATACTCAGACTAGATAATATATATGTGTTTCGGTGACTCAGTTTTAGTTTTATTTATGGCAACCCTTCGGCGGAGCCATCAACCCTTCGGGGAAACACCTCTGTGGTAGTGTCATGGCTCAAGTCCATCTAGGTGTAAGCGGCCAATAAAAGCAACTGAACGAACAAAAGAAAAGCTTTTAAAATAACGTCTGATCTGAATTCCTGCGTTCTTAAATTTCTGTTTATGATTTTAAATAGTCCATGTGTTAAAATGTTCATTATTAGCTCACCTGGTTTTTGGGTATTTTGATCTCAAATTTGCAATTTTCGAAACTGTTGGATAAACGGTTTGGCAGCCATCTTGGATCATTTTCCCGGCAAAAGCTCCCATACTAAAGCAATGGGAAATTTAAAATGTCTTCTCGAGAACTACTGGGCTGATTTGAATTATATGTGGCAGGAAGCATCCTTATGGCATAGAGATTGCATTTTGTTCAAACGAAGTCGATCGGCCAATTTGGCCGGTGGCCATCTTTGATTTCGGCCGATTTTTAGAAATGGCTTTAAAAATCTTCTCCAAAACCATTTGAGGGATCAATTCAGACCTCATGTATTATGATCTAGGGCAAGAGCTCACTCAAGTTTGTTCACGGGAACTTGATTGACCAAATGGTTCAGCAGCCATCTTGGATGACCTCGTTTTCGCAAAAACAACTTGTTCCCCAGAACCGCTGAAGCGATCAAGCGGAAATTTATGATATATGATAAGGGACTAAGGGCCATTAAAGTTCGTTCAAGAGAAGTTGATCCATAAAAAAAAACAGGCCGCTATGGGCCTATCAATATATAGCGTGTATAGGCCATATTGGATTTTTTTATTTGATTGATTTTGAGGCCGAAATTGGTTTTATGTATGTTTGTGCATATTGTGATTTCAAATTTGCCATTTTTGAGACTGTCGGATAAACTGTTTAGCGGCCATCTCCATCTTGAATCATTTACCCGCCAAAATCTCACATACTCAAGAAATGGGAAATTTAAAATGTATTTTCACGACATCTTGGATTTTGGTCGATTTTTAGAAATGTCTAAAGATCTCCAAAACCGTTTGGGGGATAAATTCACAACGCATGAAATATCATCTAGGACAAGAGCTGCACCAAGTTTGTTCAAGGGAACCTGATTGGCCAAATGGTTTGGTGGCCATCTTGGATAACCTATTTTTTGCCAAAACCACTCCAGAACCATTGAGCGGATTGTGCCGAAATTTGGGAGATATGATTAGGCACTGAGTGCCATTAAAGTTTGTTCAATTGAAGGAGCTTAGTCAGAAACATGGCAGAAGTGGACCAATCAAAATGTAGCGTATTTGGCAGCCATATTGGACTTGCAAAAATGTCCACACGCCCATTTAAAAGGCTACTCCTAAGCCACCCACCAACAATTTTGACAAAAATGCACAGTGCTCCAGGTGAGCGATACAGGCCCCTTGGGCCTCTTGTTCTCATTTAAAATTTTATTATGATTCAATACTCTGAAAAGGTGGTGACTCAAGGCGTGTGGAGTCATCATGAAACAATGTAGATGAGATATATATCCATCCGCTGTAGTACTTAGCATGCAATAGGTGATGAGTCAGTTAGACAAAAATGTGTCAAACACCGCCTCCCTAATGAAATTCAATGCCTTTGTTTTGAATTATATTACTTATCTCTGATAAGCTGTTCATGCCCCTCAAACTCAGTTTGCCCTTCTAGACATACTTAATCCTTTAGCACTCAAATTTATTTAAGAAAATTTTAATTTTCTCATAGTCCATTTGCAGACCAATAATTTTTGAAAATTTATCACTGGAATGACTGGCTCGGCTCGGTTACCGAGCCAGTTATTCCAGTGATAAATATTCCAAAATTCTCTTCTCTTGGTCCGCAAATGGACATTTCTCAACACCACTGCGGAAGCCGTTTTTTGGCTGATGTGAGGTTTAACCCTGTTAAGTAGATATAGTAACTCCTATACAATGAACAGGTAGGATTTATTCTGTGGAATATTTTGAAACCTGTCTTGAAGCAGTCATTTTCAAGCTATTTAACACATTACTCCTCACAATCTGTCAAGAAAATTAAAAAAATATTTGCATATTGACTGTCCATTAGCAGACCAAGAGACTCTGAAAATTTATCGCCTACGTGACTGGTTCGGTTATTGTCTTTATCGAGCCAGTAATTCTAGAGGTAAATTAAAAAACTAGTCTTCTTTGGTCGTACAAATGAACATTTATCAGTGCAGAGGCTGCTTTGGACTGTCTTGACCATGCAAGGGTTAAACCTGTTACATTCAATCAATAAATTTTTGATTTCTTCAGATCACATCCAAGATTGTGGAATCGTAGTGTATGGTTTCACTCGTTCTAGTATTAAAATGTGGGACACATTGTTTCAGTAGTTTCCGAGATATCCATAAATCCAGAATTTTATGTGATTCAGATACTTTTTTTTTTATCCCGATCACGGCCAAAGAATGAGTCTTAGACCGTGTTCTTACTAGAGACTTAACCGGCGTAGAAACAATACTGAGGTATGGTCTTATTCCCGATTAACTCCAGTTAGAACACGGTTCTAGTCTCGCGTTATTTCACTTGCACTAAAATTTGGCCCAAATCGTATGAGCAGTTTTTGTGACAGCTTTGGATGTATACACACCGACACATGCAATACCATCTCTTCCTCTTAACCCTTTCACCCTCAAATTTATTATTTTAAATTTCATTTTTTTCTTTAAAAATGTCCATTTGCGGACCAAGAGAAAGTTAATGTTTAAAACTTACCACTGGAATGAGTGGCTCGGTTATCGAGCCAGTCATTCCAGTGGTAAATTAAAAAAAATAGTTTGTTCCTGGTCTGCAAATGGACATTTCCCAAGACCACTGCAGAAGCCGTTTTGGCTGATATGAGTGTCAAAGAGTTAAGGCGGCGAGTGTAAAGATAAATACCAAAGTAGTATGCAAATATGAGGTGACTTGCTCGTCTTGCTGTCAGCCGGTTTTGGCCAGGTGATGGAATCACCTTATCGTTAACCATTTGATCTTTGGAATTTCAAATTCCACCATCTCAAATTCAAGGTAACTCCTCAGGAAAGCTGTGGAATATTTTGAAACTAATTTGACTGTAACCTGTTGCATAAGCAACTGCCATAAGCAGCAACAGCTCCCAGGCCAATTAGATTTCAAATATTCAACAGAATAGTCCTTACATCATAAAGAATTTGTCATTTCGTGGCTTATAAGGTTAAATAGTGTTAATAGTGTTAACAGATCAGAGGTCACTGTCAATGTTACTAAAATATATAACAAACAAACAAATATTTGTTTGATTGCGTATGTCACAGTGTACTGTTCTAGGCTTCTAGCTTATGATTGAAGAGGGACCCATTTCTAGCTATGTCAGCCCATTTATAGCTAAGCTTCAACCACTTTTTTGCCCGCGTGGGTTTGATCGAACACTGAATTCCGAGAATCCCATTTGCAGGCTAAGAGAAGACTTGAAAATTTACCAAGTTGGAATGACTGGCGCAGTTAGAGAGCCAGTAATTTCAGTAGTAAAATTAAAAAAAAAATTTGAAATTTTCTTGACTAATCTTGACTGTTAAAGGGTTGAACATGTCTCAAGCATGTCCGGGTCTAATTAGTCTACACCACTATTTGAAAAAGCTCAGCTCTGACAAACACCAGGCATCAGAGAAGCAAACTCAATATATAAGCCTACTGCATCTAACATGTTTTCCAGTCTCAGTATCTCAAGTTGAAAGCAAGATTAGAGTTAGGATGTTCAATAGTAACCCTTTCACTGACAAATCCGTGAGAAAGTAAATTCGTTACGATATAAAATTTATTCTGTTGAATATTTTTAAGTTAATTTGACGGGAAGCTGTTGCTGCCTAAAACAGCCACGGCTTCCAGTCAAATTAATTTCAAAATATTCAACAGTTTTCTTTGAAAACGAGATATGGGAAATTCTTTGTTGGAAGTGTTAAAGCAGTGTTCTGGTTGGGGAAGGCCCAAGGGAAGACACAACATTATCTGTGTGTAGGTGGGGATGATCAGGTTTCCTAACCCATTATTATGCCATAAAATTGTGACAATCTAGATACTCTCAGATGGTACCTCCCACATTTTTAGGAAAATATGAACCTTTCCTTGCTTATTTTATAGCTGAATTCCCCATCACATCTCTAACAAAAATAAATCATCCCAAATTAAGAGTGTGCTAGCGATAGATATGCTTAATGTATTCCACAACAACTTATTCTGGGTTGAGCTGCCCCTCCCCAGCCCCCAATTGAATATGCCTGTAGGTGTTGATGTAAAAATTTAATGTGATTAAATATACTGTACTCAAATTACATTACTAATATTCACTTAATGGACCTTTCCAGTTTATCCATCCATCATATGACAACATAATCGTCTATTTGACATGTAGGATGACATCATAATCAATGCTGTCATGAATGACGTAGATAAGTATGTCATGAACGTATAATTCACCTTTCCAGAGTATCCATCCATCAGCTAACCTCGTATGATGTCATAATCAGCTCAGCGCGGTTATGATGACGTCACAATCATTACGTCACAAAGGGTTCCATATAGACTGTCATCAAATCTCAAATGGTCCGACGAGTATGAATTGTATGTCTTTGTAATTCTTTGCTATTTAATAAACATGCTGTTGAATATTTTGAAACTAATTTGACTGGGCCCAGCAACAGCACCCAGTCAAATTAGTTTCAAAATAGTCAACAGCTTACCTGTGTGGTTTTTTGGAAATTAATAGTCAGGGTGGTCACTGGTCAGAGATCGATCGATCCCAACATGAGCGAGATGTGGTTGGGACTTAGCTAGTGATGGGCAGGGTATAGCTAAAACCAGATGTATAATTGTCTTGAAGCAATTTAAAGATTAATGGGTTAACACGGTGAAGAGTCATTATCATATGGTTTCAATAGTATCAGTGTAACACATTCAGGTGTTGTTTTATATATTTGTACTACTTATATATTGTGTTTATTTTCAGCTGGTTGGAGGCATGTATTTCCGATGAACTTCCTCAAACAATTGAATTAGAAGAGGGCTTGCGGAATGGTGTATATCTGGCCACCCTTGCTAATTTTTTCTCCCCATCTGTTGTCCCGCTCAAGAAGATTTACGACAAAGAACAAACAAGATATAAGGTAGTTCAATGTATACCAATGGACCTTTCTAGTTTTAGCTTTGCCCCACCCATCTCTAGCTAAGCTCTACCCACACCACGCTTGTTTTGGGATCAATCAATCTCTGAACTCCCTGACTATCAATTTCCAGAAAACTGCAGGTACGGTGTTGAATATTTTTTTAACTAATTCGACTGGGTGCTGTTACTGCCTATGGCAGCAACAGCGCAATGTCAATTTAGTTTCAAAATATTCAACAGCATGTTTATTAAATAGCAGACATACAATTCGTACAACGTGTCTGACTATTAAGCGTTACAGATGGACGATATCGAATCATTCATGACACCATAATTATGGCATCAGCCTACACATCACTTAAGTGATTATTACGTCATATGATAGATGGATAAACTGGAAAGCATTACCGGGCGTCCAACTGCGAATCTATATGAAAGTTTTATATACCAGTATTCCATTTTTTCCCTTCATCAAAAACCTAAACCCAGAGACTGACATACCCTTACACTGCAGAAATAACATAGCCCTTTAACCCTCGAATTCGTTCAGGAAAATTTTAATTTTCTCAATAAAAATGTCTATTTGCAGACTAAGAAAAGAGTATTTTTAAAGATTTACCACTGGAATGACTGGCTCAGTTATCGAGCCAGTCATTCCAGTGGTAAATTTTCAGAAATACTCTTCTCTTAGTCTGCAAATTGACATCTCGCAAGACCACTGCAGAAACCGTTTTTTTTGGCTGATATAAGTGTTAATGGTTAACCCGTATCCAAGACAAAATAAAACATGCTGCTACCTTAGGCAGCAACGGCTTTCAATCTAATTAAGTCCAAAATATTCTCTTACATCAGGTTCAAAATTGTATGTGACTAGCATGTTTGTGTTTTTTGTTGTGGAAACATGCTAACTTGTGTATTGTATGAATATTTCCCAAGCCCATTGAAGCCGGATTAGGATCACCTCCGTATCAAGGCTAACTTTATTCAGTCAAGGAATCACTTGTCCATTAAAAAATTTAATGGCCAGATTTGGTCGAGAAAATTTCAAAGGGACATTGATTAACACCTTCAATCATTGTCAATCAACAAATCCATAATAAAATAAATTCTTTAAGCAAAGCATTCTGTTAAATATTTTTGGGATAAATTAGACTGAAAGCTATTGCTGCCTAAGGTCGTGTTGATCTCAAAATATTCAACTGCTTTCCTATATATTATTGGCCTCGTAATTGAGCTGAAACGGAATCTGTGAAAGAGTTAATATCACCGCTTTGCAGAAGTCAGTTTAGGCACACTTAACCAGTAATGGCTTAAACACTACAGTCTACTCAAAGTTAGTCTTGTCTAATCCCTATCTAAACCATTGATTTATAGACAAATTTGACTACTGGATACAAATTTATAGTGGTCCTATGCACAGAGATATATATATATATATATATATATATATATATATATATATATATATATATATATATATACAATGTGACAGGGTGTATCCCCAAAATTTATTTCCCCCCCCCAGCTCTCCATATTCCCTCAACTCCACTCCCACCACTTTCTATTAACCCTTTCACCCTTAATACGGCGAAAAAACGGTTCTGTAGTGGTTGTCAGAAATGTCTATCTGCAGACCAACAGAAGAGAATTTTTGAAAATTTACCACTTAATGACTGGCGTGATAACTCAACCAGTCATTACAGTGCTAAATTTTCAGAAATACTCTCCCCTTGCTCTACAAATTGACATTTTCTATTAGAAAATTGAAATGTTTTAAATCAAATTTGAAGGTTAAAGCCTTAATGGGGAATAAAGATTGGGAAAAAGACTGACCCCTGAAAGTACAACAAGTTGCATAGAGTATTATGCATGTAGCATAGATAGCTACGCTTGAACGATTCAAATTCTTCACCCAACCACGTAAATAATAGAGGATTTTTTGTTTCAGATTAGCATAATTATATTCATACAATCGCCACATATATGGCTGAACAGTTCTCCGCTTGCCTTGATACTTTGCATTCTAAATGACAGAAAGGCTGATTTGAAGGGAGTTCAGTCCCAACAGATGCTGAATATAATGAAAATAACATGACTGAAAGTTATTTATGCCTAAGATGCTAATTACCTTCAGTCAAACTGCTTGCAAAATAAGCATCTTGTTTGTTAATGAGTTTAATGAATGTTGTATAAGTGTATTGTATCTTGTCTAACCATTGCAGACCTGAAGGAATACTTTGGTGAATGTGTTGAAACTAATTCGACTGAGAGTTGTGCAGCGGTATATTCCAGTCAAATTAGTTTGAAAATATTCAACTGTTTGCCTGTCTTGAGATTGACACACCGAGGTTGAAGGGTTACAATGCAGTGTAAATATGCAACTTATAAGATAAAATCAATTAACCGCGTGACTGCTGCAAGCCACCGCACAATTATTGTCAGTGGGCAATAATTCTAGACCTGCTAAATATTGTGAAAACAATTTGACTGACAGTTGTTGGTGGCTTAGCCACCAACAACTTTCAGTCAAATCATTTTCAAAATATTGAGCATATTCAGAGTTAAACCTCATAGAAAATGTAGTCTGTTGGAATTCAACAGGCAGACAGTTATAAGATAGTCATTGATATTTCTTTCACCCGTATTTATAAATTCCCAATTAGTTCATATTTTCTGGACAGACAGTTACATGCATGGCTCTTCAGATCTCATGTATGAAGTGCTGTAAAAATTATGTGCGTGTGCCATTTTCTCTTCCATGTCAGTCATCATTAGCTCATTAATGAGGGGCGGATAAGTGATTATTGCTCCTCAGGTGACAGTGTTTACATATGTTAATGTGATCTGTCTTATAGTCATCAGATTTGATAGAATACGCCTATTAAACGGTCTGCAAGCTACAGTACATCCAGGTGTTATCTCCCTTTAAAGTATAACAATAATGACTGCAACATCTTTCAGTAACAGGTTTCTTTCTAAAATGAGCATTCTTTATCTATAAGAAAACTGATTAATGGATTGAATTAATTTCTTTCTTTTCTGTTACTTTATAAACCTTTGAAACCATTAGAATACTATGTACCATGGACGCTGATCTGTTCTCTATCTGAGTTTCTGACAAGTTGATTAACCCTTTAATGATCAAGATTACTCAAGAAAATTTCAATATTCTCAGAAAATGCCCATGTTCAGACTAAGAGAAGACTATTTTTGAATATTTTACACTGGAATGGCTGGCTCGGTTATCGAGCCAGTCATTCCAATGGTAAATTTTGAAAAATATTCTCTCGCTCTACAGATGGACATTTCTCAAGACCACCACAGAAGCCGTTTTTGACTGATATGAGTGTTAAATGGTTAACCCTTTAATGGTCAAGATTGCTCAGGAAAATTAAACAAATTTCCTCAGTAAATATTCATTTTCACGTCAAGAGTGGACTGTCTCTGAAAATTTACCATAGACATGACTAGCTTGGTTATCGAGCCAGTTATTCCAGTTGTAAAATTTGAAAAGTAGTTTTCCTTGGCATGCTTGGACTGCGAATGGATATTTCTCAAGACCATTGCAAAGGCAGTTTTTGGTCACCTTGACCACTAAACAGTTAATACAGCTGCTGTCAGAACTGATATATTTTGTATAATAATTTCTGTCATTCCATCGCCAGATCCTTTAATGACTGTCGATCCTAGAGTTTGCTTATCTCCGAACCCACATATGTCACCTGATTTTACTTGTCCCCTAAGCAATATTGTTTGTGGCCTCAGAAATAGACACCATCAGTGCATCTATCTATATCTCCCTGTGTTGCGTAACCCAGGCCCGTACGGTGGGTTGGGGTGGGTGGGGTGGGGTAGGGGGTGAAAGAGGTTATGAGGGAACAAACCACCTAAAATTTGTCAATTTTTCTTTAATATCTGTATATTGAATTTTCCTATATTTGATATAAATATGAGTCAGCTATGACTATGTTGATATCATCTATTTTGTTGCCTAGAATGCAACATTTTACTTTCAGAAATAAAAAATCTTAACTTGCCCCCCCCCCCCCCCCCCCCTTTCAGAATACCACCATATGGCCCTGACGGAACATATGTAAATGTAGATAGTTAGGAGGGTATAAGGTGTCATACTGGCTTTTTGCAACAAGACGATATTGCCTAAATAATATATCCATATTCTTGAAAAGGGGATATGATACACGGAAGTAACAAAGATTTAACAACAATGTCTAGAACACCCCACTGCCTGAGTTTTTGGAGTGATTGGTTACATCACTTATGGCAACAAGCATGACCTTTGTAAATGTTGATTTAACTGTCACGCTCTAGCGAACAACCAGACAATAATTTCAATGAACAAATACTCTTGACTTGCTGAATATTTAGAAAACAATTTGACTGAAAATTGTTGGTGGCTTAGCCACCAGCAACTTTCAGTCAGATTGTTTTCAAAATATTTAGCAGGTACAGAGATATAATCGTTGGAATATCTCGTCTGTCAAAACTAAGCAGTCAGACGGTTAAAGAAACTTTCCAGTCAAAATTTAGCTTCTGTCTGTCTGTCTGTCTGTCTGTACCTGCATGCCTGTCCACAGTTTACTGATCAAATTTAGCTAATATCTTAACACATGAAAGGGTGTTACCATAAATTAGGATTCCCCACCTTTTGTCTTGATCCAGACAAAAGTCATGAAATAAAACAAACGTTACAAAAATGGAAGGGCGGTAGTTTGTTAAATTATTTCTAGTCTTTATAGTTACATCTACATCTGTTTAATTGAATTAAATTTATATATGTCTCCAAGTCCAACTCTTCTTTCAATTTCAGTCCCGAGGCCTTCATTTTCGACACACAGATAACATAAACTACTGGTTACGAGCCATGGAAAATATTGGATTACCAAAGGTAAAATATTGGCAATTTATTTTTTCTCATTTAGTTTAAATCTATTTCTGAAGTCTAGTATAAAAGACTCTGTTTAGAAGATGCATGCAAACACGAACTGTCACATTCTACACCACCTAGTATCCATATATACAGCTACTCTTTGAATGACATTATCCCAACATGTTTTTACAAAATGATGGGGATATTGCAACCGCCTCCGTCTATCTGTCCATCTGGCTATCCTCTGAAACCGTCTGTACGAATTCAACCAATTCTGTTACTTGAGTTAACCATATAATTGCTGATTGCGAGATAATGTTTATGTTAGGCTCTGCCCCTGGGGGTAGGGTGTGGTGTGTCAGAACATCAAACTTGGCAGAATTCACTAAATTTGTTATGTGAGTTACCCATCTGATTGTGGATTGCGAAATGAGGTTTACATTAGGCTCCACCCCCAGGCTGGTGAGGGAGTATTGGGAGAGGGCGGCGGTGTTGGTGCGGAATTGTGAAAGTTGACAAAAGCGTGTGCAATTGTGATGGCGCGTCATCGACTGTGCGTTCTTGTATAATATATATATATATATATATATATATATATATATATATATATATATATATATATATATATATATATATATATATATATATATGGGGTTTTTTTTGTTGTTGAAACATGCACCATTTTGTTTATAGATATTTTATCCCGAGACGACAGACATTTATGACAAGAAGAATATGCCGCGGATGATCTATTGTATTCATGCATTAAGGTGAGATCTAGCTAGAAGCAATAGAGGGATCCGTTTCTAGCTATGCCCCGCCCATTTCTAGCTAAGCTCCATCTATGCTTTGCACATGTTCGGATTGAGTTATGTACTTTGAACCTTCAATTCACAGAATCCCAATTTCAAGGTAACTATACAAGTAAGCTGTTGAACATTTTGAAACTAGTTTAACTGGATGCTGTTGCAGCCTATGTTAAATTAATTTCAAAATATTCAACAGAATGTTTTTAAAATAATAAATTCACCAAAGACATACAACTCGTACACTTGACAGACTATTCCAGCTTCATGCAGGGTTATTCCCTGTCAATTATGATTGTGACATCAGCCTACATGTGGCGTAGTTGATTATGACATCATACATGTCATATACTTGAGTGACAGATTGGATTCTTGTTTTGTCCTTTAACACTCATATCAGCCCAAAACGGCTTTTGACGTGGTCATGAGAATTGTCCATTTGCAAACCAGAAGAAGACTATTTTTGAAAATTTACCATTGGAATAACTGGCTCGATAAACGAGCCAGTCATTCCAGTGGTAACTTTTAAAAAATAGTCTCGTCTTGGTCTGAAAATGGACATTTTCTATGAGAAAATTGAAATTAATTCAAGGGTTAAAGGGTTGCTATTCAAGCCGGCCAAAATCCGCCTTTACAGTGGTCTTGAAGAAAGTCTATTTGCAGGGCAAGAGCAGACTATTTTTCAGATTTTACCACTAGAATCACTGGCTCGATAGATAACCAAGTCCGTCATTCCAGTGATAAAAGTTTTAAAACTTGTCTTTTAGCTCACAAATGAACATTCTCTAAGTATTCGCTAGTCTTTTGAAATTCTGATATTAGGGGTCAAAATAAGTTGTTTTTTATATGCACAATGCGGGTAAAAATGTCTGAAGCGTGTACATTTGTAATCGTGTGTGCACAGGGTTCATGTACTTTTCTGGCTGATCTGTTATAATGTCAATTTATGTACATGTAATGCCGTGTACCCTGTGCAGGTGAAATACCAATGTTTGATGCACAGTGTGCACGTAGAACAAATTTCTTATTTCTGCCACATGGATATTTATGACGCAATTAAGGAAACATCGAAAAATATTCAAGAATTTCATGTTTTCAAAATCGAGAAGCATGGAGTTTACCGTCAGGATAAAATTGTAATCCATTTGCTATGGGTTTGTTCTATTATATTTTGATAATAGCTTGTTATGGCATGGGTAAGTATACATCAAAATATCAATAAGTAGTTATCAAAATACTGATTCAAGCATTGTTTTCATTACTATTTATTGATATCCACTTGCTCTAATAAAAATGTTGCATTTGGCACGTCATAGCCATCCATCATCTGTGTAATACATCAGCCGATGGGGTGGGAGTGGTGTCATAAAATAATACATTTGATCAAGGTCATTTCCCTGCAGTTAACGATTACTCTCTTTAGATTAACCTGTCAATTTTGGCCTACCGTCTTGCTTTGAGATTGCAAGTTTGTTCATGTCATATGGCCACCTCTAGTACTGATTACTTCCCCCGACGCCCTCTTTTTCCACGGTGTCAATCAATGATCAGAA
>CM067360.1:23482091-23499091 GCA_034401795.1 Chaetoderma sp. LZ-2023a | reverse complement strand
CAGCAGATACTTGAATGACAGGTCAGATCCCTTCAAGAGCTAGCAGCATTAAGATTTTTAAAATCATCATGAAATTGGTCTGAATAAATTATCGGCATACTGACTAACAGTACATCAAGACAACGGGTCAATCAACATTCTTTTTATTTTACAATAAATGAGTGAATTAATGGATGAATCCCTTCCGTCGATCAAGTATATGATGTCATAATCAATTAGGTCACATGTAGGCTGACGTCACAATCATAGTTGACAGAAATACTGTCATGGAGCTGGAGCTGGAATAGATTGTCAAGTGTACGAATTGCATATCTGATGGATATACTATTTTATAGAATTCAAGGTCTGATCCACCTCAGAGCATGAGCAGAGCTTAGCTAGAAATGGGTGGTGTGAGATGGATACGTTTATTGAGCTGGTTTGTGTGTGAGATAGAAACACTACACAATAAGACCTGTCTATAATGGACACTATGGCTCATCAAAAAGTGATCACTAAAGATAGATTGTCACTAAAGACAAGTGGTTACAAGAGACGGGTGGTCACTTACTGTAACTCAATGGCTATAGTACAACTACTTTTTTGGGCCAGATCATGGAGGTATCTTTAGTGGCTTATATATGTGTGTGTTCTATAAGATGGCCGCTTATGATAGGCAGCTATACAGTACTTCATAAAAGAATAATATCGTCGTTGTTGTTGTTCAGAATATACAGCAGGAATATGTACAGAATAAATAATTCAGCTCAACTCATTTGTACACAATCATTTACTGGCGATATAGTTAACTACATATATTTACTTGTACATAGGAATAGATAGAAATGTTCTCTGCCAGTGACGACCTACGAAGGGATTATGAACACAGGTATAATATGTAAGTATATAGGCGGGGTTAATAATGCTAGCATTGCCTTTCCCTCTACAGGAGCTGAAACATGTTTACACTAGAGTTTTACTTGTGAACACAACTAGTATTAACACTTAACACTTATATCAGCCAAAAACCGCTTTTGCAGTGGTTTTGAGAACTGTCCTTTTGCAGACTAAGAAGTGTTTTTGAAAATTTACCACTGGAATGAGTGGCTTGATGACCGAGCCAGTCATTCTAGTAGTAAATTTTCACAAATAGTCTGCTCTTGGTCTGCAAATGGACATTTTCTATGAGAAAATTGAATTTTTCATGAACAAATTCAAGGGTTAAAGAAAAGGATCATGGAACTAACATATGCTCTTGAATGAAAGCGTTATATAATAATCAACCTATAGTTCCCCTTAAAAAAAAAGAAATAAATCAGAATAATTAAACACCATTTATATCATTCTGGCAGGAACCAATTAGTGACGCAGCTGGACCTATGCGCTCTGGTGTATGCAGAGCGAATAAATAATACCCTCTACAGCCAGTCATATAAGCTCAGTTAAATTCGTGGTAAGCTGATTAACTACTACTTCCTGCATGTAAAATACTGTCTAGTTTTAAAACAATCCAACTGAAAGCAATTGTTTCCAGAGATGGGGGGGGGGGGGTTCTACATTCAGTTACACGAATTTCAAAATATTCAATGGGCATCATATTGCGACTGTGAAAACCAGCAGTGTATTTTAAAATCATTTTGACTGAAACTTGTTACTTCCACCAGAAAAAGGTGACTTGCAAATATAACGTTTTCAATTGGATCAATAGGAAATTAACAGTAGTGAGTTAATCGCTCTACATCAGTGCCTATAGAGAACACTATTCATACTGCTTTCAAAACTATAGTCAGGTGTGCTTTCTCTATATTCAGGTAGGGCTATGTGGTATACCTGCACACACAGTTGACACACGCCGGAGTGAGAAGCACCAGCTTTTTCACTAACTAATTGGATCCATGTTAAGCACTCCTAGATTTAGTAAATGCTTTTTCTCAAATAATCCTGATTCATTTCCATTTTTTTACCGATGGTAGTTTATTTAATATGGTATGAAATTACCAATAAACATCATTTGTTATTTCCCTTTTCCCTTCCTTTAAGTTGGTTTGGTGATTGGTTAGTTAAATATGTGGCATTTCTGACAAGGCCCCCCCCCCACCCCTATGTTTGAACTAGTGATCGTACTTGTTTCCCAGGAAACAAGATGTCAAGAAGAATGTCGGAACCGATGATCATGAACGACACACCACACATATCCTGTATAATGCAGTCTTCTAAAAACTTAACACATCTCATCGAATGAGCGATCCATATCTGACTATACCATGACCATTTTTACTTAATCTCCCACTTTCTATCTATATAGGAATCTATATGAAACTTTCAAACCTGAAGTCCCAGAATCCCAATTTCAAGGTACGGTAAGTTATTTAATATTTTGAAGTTAATTTGAATGGGGCTGTTGCTGACGCTCCCTGTCAAATTATTTTCAAAATATTCAACAGAATGTTTAATAGATTGTAAATTTATTAAAGACATATGTAACAATTCGTACACTTTTGTGACAGACCTATGACGTCAGCTAGCATGTGACATATTTATTTATGACATCAGGTAATTCAGTGGCAGGTCATGTCCTCCATTCACAGACACGACAGACACCAAAATTCTTCCCTCCATAGGCAGGTCAGTATGATGTTATAATCAACTACGTCACATGTACGCTGACGTCATAATCAATTATGTTATGAATGACGCAATAAACGCTTAATAGTCCATTAAGTTGACAGCACCAGCACCCAGACAAATTAGTTTCAAAATATTCAACAGCTTACCTGTAGTTTTCTGGAAATTGAGTTATTGGCAGAGTGGGGGTTGACTACAGGCAGCTGTACTGCGGCTGAGTACGAGTACTTTGGCAAAGTACTTGAGGCTGAGTACAAGTACTGTATGTACTAATGTTTAATATTTTGAAATTAATTTGACTGATAAACATTACTGCTGATCGCAACATTCACTTCCAGTCAAATTATTTTCGAAATATTCAACATTGAACTTTATTCTTAAAATAGTTTATGTAATATTGACATTGATTAACCCTTTAACCCTCAAATTTTGAAGAAAATTTCAATTTTCTCAGAAATTGTCAATTTGCAGAATATCTTTGAAAATTTTCCACTGGACTCACTGACTTTCTTATCGAGCCAGTTATTTCAGTGTTAAATTTTCAAAAATAATCTCTTGGTCTGCAAACTGAAATTTTCCAAGACCACTGCAGAAGGCTTTTTTCACTGGATTGAGCGTAAAAAGGTTAATAGTTGGAAGGTCTATAAAGACTGTAGTAATGGCAATTTCATTGTCAGGACTATCACACATGAATGGTGTCTTATCAGAGGCATATAATTGGCCAGGCCAGGTATTTGGTGACACAAGGCTTGTGTGCTTGCACAAGCTCTGTTCTAATCCTTCCCACATCTCTCAACACTTTCAATGATAAATGACCAGAAATGACAATTTTTATGCTGCTAAAAAAGATTATTTGGTGGTAGGTCTTGCTGATTTAAGCAGCAATTATGGTTTCCAGAGAAATTATTTTCAAAATATGTAACAGGTTACCTGTATGACTGACTGCCTTGAAAGGTAGATAAAGATGGTTTTAATAGTGCATGGGTTAAAATGCTTTACTTGTTTAATCTTATTTCCTATTAGCATACCTACAGCAATTGTCCATTTCAACACAAACATCCAGAATTTCAATTTCAAACCAAATTAACAGCTAAGTTTTTAAATATATTGAAATTAATTTTGCTGGAACTGCAGTTACTGGTTTTAGCAGCAATATATTCGTCAGTTTATGTTTAAAATATTGAGCAGTTTCCTGTATGACAGCCTTGAAATTTAGATAAAAAGGTTGCATTAGTGTCATTAGTCAAATGCTTGTTGTCTTTTCCCTATAAGCATACCTACTACAGCAATTGCCCTTTTACAGGTAAACATTCAGAATTTCAATTTTAAAACAACTTTTTAAAACAAATTCCTTAATTTTAAGCAGATAGGACCAAGTCAGTCAAATTGTTTTCAAATATTTACTAGATTTCATATCACCTCGCTGAGAACCAGTGCTTGGAATTTTGAATGAAAAGGATAAAGTATGCATACAACTTTTATGTAGAAAATGGATAAGCACTCAGCATGTACTCTTAAGTACTCAAAAGTACAAGTACAGAGTATGTACTCGAGTACAAGTACAAGTAATTTTGGAAATGTACTGAAAAAGGCATGAGTACTGAGTACATGCAAGTACTTGAAAATCTGTACTCGAGTACTGAGTACATTGGCCCCAAACCTGGTTATTGGTTTACCGGCCTACATAAGTCCCTAATTGCTATGTCCCATTCAGGTTAAACCTAAGCTGGTTAACTTCACCCAGCTTTTATCCTGCTCCCCATTGATCCATATGGGTGGAGAGACAAAGACAGTGAGATAGTCGACCACTGCGGTGTGACCCCTTCTCTGGTCAATGCTTTAACACTCATATCAGCCAAAAATGGCTTCTGGTGTGGTCTTGAGAAATGTCCATTTGCAGACAAAGAGAAAACAATTTTTGAAAATTTACCACTGGAATGACTGGGTCGATAAATGAGGCAGTCATTCCAGTTGTGAATTTTCAAAAATAGTCTTCGTTTGGTCTGCAAATGGACATTTTCTATGAGAACATTGAAATTTACTTGAACAAATTCAAGCCTTTTTTCTGGAAATTGATTCAGGGATCGATCAATCCCAACAAGGGCAAAGTGTGGGTGGAGCTAAGCTAAAGATGGGCAGAGCATAGCTAAAACTGGATTCCTCCATCGGTATTCTAGCTTATATAACAGTAAAGCATGGCTCAAGTTTTCTTATCAGTCTTTCTCTTCACAGTTAGGCAGAGAATTCTTTCATACTCCTTCCTATGTTGAACTATGCTACAGCAAGCATCATCCAAAGTATGGAAGTTTATCAACAAAATAAGAATACATCTTCTATACATGCTCATGCACGCATGCAGGTGTACGCCCCCCCCCCCCCATGCTCATACACGCTTGCAGGTGTACGCCCCCCCCCCCATGCTCATACACGCTTGCATGCACACACTTACGGTACATTCTAATTTCTATTATTAACCCTTGTAATGCTGAATTGTGTTTCTTACCATTGTAATGCTGAATTATTGAAAGTTTATTACACAGTTACGTTTAGTGTCTTAACACTTTAACCAGTTCACCGACAAATTCTTAAAAACGTATTTTCTTTACGATATAAAACTTACTCAGTTGAATATTTTGAAATTAATTTGACTGAAAGCCTCAGGCAGCAACTACCTCCAGTCAAATTAATTTCAAAATATTCAACAGTTTTCCTGTAAAGCCGCATTCAAAATAAGATATGGGATTTCATCTGTGAAATGGTTAATCATCAAGCGGGCAGGGGCCTTTAGGAAATGTATTCGTCCCAGTCATTTCAATGAGCAATTTTCAAAGTAATCTTGTATCAACACATTGGAAGTACTTTCTATAATTTTGTCTGGCTCAAGTGCTAAAGGGTTACGCATGATTGGTTATGTGGTAAACAATTTATAAACAATAGTCTTAGCGATACTAGCGTTAACCCTTCCACTGATACATTCTCCCACATCTCATTTTCAAGGCAACTGATCAGGAAAACTGTTGAATATTTTGAAATTAGTTTGACTGGAAGCTGTTGCTGCCTTATGCAGCAACAACTTCCAGTCAAATTAATTTCAAAATATTCAACAGAATAAGCTTTATAGTATAAAGAATATACTTTTTTCAGGGATTTGTCAGTGAAAGGGTTAAGAAGACGTATCATATGAACACAGGTCATACGTTACATTCTTGTGATTGTCAGTCATGTCAGTAATCAGATATATTCATGCGGTATAAAATGAACACATAGATTAACATAGATATATATTATGATAAAGTTAACATACAATCAGAGAGGAACAGTTCAAAGCAATAATCTTCAGCTTAAACATGGACATAATAAAACTGGTTGTGTGGAAAAATCTGAGTAAGTTATTTAACAATAAAGCAAATACGATCTAAGTAATCGAATCCTATCAATCCCATTACACCGATACAGCATATTCTCTACAATGGAAGAATTGTTACATGGATTGTTTTGAAACTAATTTGACTGGAAGCCGGTACTCCCCAGGGTAGTAACAGATTTCAGTCAAATTGGTTTCAAAATCATTTCAACATCTTACCTGTATGTTTCCTTAGAAGTTGTGATAACAAAGATATAATGGTTAACCCTCTAACCCTCAAATTTGTTCAAGAAAATTTTTATTTTCTCAGAAAATGTCCATTTGCACACCAAGAGGAGACTATTTTTGAAAATGTACCGCTGTAATGACTACCTCGTTTATCGGGCCAGTAATTTGTGGTAGATTTTTAAAAAACCAGTCTTCTCTGGGTCTGAAAATGGGCATTTCTCAAGCCCACTGCAGAATCAGTTTTTGGCTGATATGAGAGGTAAGGATTAAGCATGTGTGTAAGATGCAGAAGAGTAGCGTGATACGCTTCTCAACTGCGTCGCTACGAAGTTCCAGTAGAGAACATGAAAAATAGTCCTAGGTCATGGGAGACAATCATAGAGTTACAAGGGAGATAATCATAGCTGAAGGAAGATAATCACAGATACGCATTCAGTAATAATATATTCAAGATCAAAGTTTCAACAATATGTCACGATTCTAAAAACATGTCAGAAATTACACCATGGTTTAAATTAACTGTCTAATTGCTGTAAGCCAGCACACTATAATTTCAATGAACAATCACTGGACCTGCTGAATATTTTGAAAACTATTTGACTGAAATCAAATCAAAATCAAAAATTGTTTTCAAAATATTCAGCATATCCAGAGTTAAACCCCATGGAAAATGTAGTCTGCAGAAATTCACCAGGCAGGCAGTTAATTGTCAAGAAAAGCAGAATCCAATCAATCAATACTCTATATCTTTATATTCATGTATTATTTATTCATACTGTGTATATGTTACAGTATATATATATATATATCACGTTACACTTGTCTATAAAGATCACCTTCATTTACAGGCCAAACAATGGTACATGCACTTATTTAACCCTTTAATGGTCATACCTGCCAAAACCAGCCTCTGCTATGGTCTTGCGGAATGTCCACTTACAGGCCAAGAGAACACAATTTTTGAAAATTTACCACTGGAATGACTGGCTCAATAACCGAGCCAGTTATTCCAGTGATACATTTTCAAAAATTGTATTCTCTTGGCCTGTAAGTGGACATTTAATAAGAAAATATTTATTTTCAGAACCAAATTTGACCATTACAGGGTTAATTCCGGTGCCCTTTCAGGCCACAAGTCTTAAGCGTTTAATGGTCAAGCGGCTAGAAACTACCTGTCCAGTGGGCGTTAGGAATGTCCATTTGCAGGCCAAGTGAAAACTAGTTTTGAGAATTTACGTCTGGAATGCCTGGTTCGATAACTGAGCAAGTCATTCAAGTGATAAATTTTCAAAAATAGTCTTCACATGACCAGGAAATTTACATTTTCTTGAAGAAATTTGACCAGAAAACAAACTTATTCTGTTGACAATTTTGAAATTAATTTGACTGGAAGTTGTTGTGTTAACAGGTATAATGTTTATGAGTAAGTTCAGAAACACACACAGATTCCTCCGATTACGCGGATTGCATATCCGAATGCTGATATTACAAGTGGATAACTGGTACAAATTATCCGACTCGAGTCCTGCTGTCCATTCAGAAATGACAATCCGACACCTCCATGTACGTGTACAGTATGCATACGCAGACATTTAATTGCAGTACTCGGAAGTGGACTTCCAAACACACTCTGTGTTTATAACACAGCATGACATGCATATTGGTACCTGCACTTGAATCAATATTAAGCAATGACGGTTGACATTAACCCTTTAGTGGTCAAATTTGGTCAAGAAAATTCAAAAATCTGCCTATTGAATGTCCATTGACAGGCCAAGAGAATAGAATTTTTGAAAATTTATCACTGAAATGACTGGCTCAGTTATCGAGCCAATCATTCTAGTGGTAAATTTTCCAATATTCTATTCTCTTGGCCTGTAAATGGACATTCCACAAGACCATAACAGTCGTGTTATTTTCCTTAGAAATATGTAAAGATTATTATTAATGGCCCTTTTCAGTTTTAGCTATTCCCCCGCCCTTCCCTAGCCAAGCTCCACCCACGCTTCACTCGTGTTGGGATCAATCGATCCCTGAACTCCCTGATGATCAATTTTCAGATAACTACATAGGTAAGCTATCAAATATTTTGAAACAAATTTCACTGGCCATTGGTGCTGTCTATGGCAGCAACAGCGCCCAGTCAAATTAGTTTCAAAATATCCAACAGAATGTTTATTAAATAGTAAAGACATTCAATTTGTACAACGAGTCGGACTATTAAGCGTTTAAGACAGCCTTAAATTGAGTCATTGATGCTGTAAATGATTATGATGTCATCCTACACATCACACGCTGATTATGACATCATATGATGGATGGATAAACTGGAAAGGTCCATTGACACAATTGTTGTACTATGAAGAAGTAATTCAGACAGTTATTGTCAGGATTTTGTATCGGACCGGCGCCATTTAATTGTAAGCTATTTTGATAATGATGGATGTCAGCTACTCGAGTGACGGATCGGACATGTATGTATTACCTGGAAATTCAGCTTGTCAAGCGCATTACACAATATCCATACTGTTATGACTGCAAAATGCGTATATGTAAACAAACAATCTCAAGCTACAGGTGACTCATATTATCAATCAAGCCACCGATCAATCATATAAGCTAAAAGCTCCACGCTACAAGATGTACACAGTTTCATGGTTAGCTACGTCGTTAAAAGGTCCAATGCCCTGTCACTATTGTTATCACTTCTGATTAACGCGTCGTTGATTTTATCACTGGAGAAGCCTAACTCTTCAAACCGGCTGTACAGATTCAGGTACTGCTTGGTCTGCAAAATAAACCAGGTATATGCAAGAAAAGATAAATCAGAGATTGCAGACACTCACCTTCCCGCTTTTCTCACATTGTAAAATGGTTTCAGATTCTTTTCTTGATTTTCTGAATTTTTTTCAGATTCTCTGGATTTGTTCAGATCATGCCTACAGTTGTGGAATCCTAATGTATGGTCACACCCTTTCCTAGATTATCCAGATCCAGGATTTCATTTGATCCCGATCCGGGTTCTTTTGTTCGGAACATAGTCAACTTCTGAAAATCCTCTTGCACCTCAAGTTCCTTCGTTGTGTTAAAATTTGAGCCATGTCAGATAAGTAGTTTTCGACCAGCTCTGGACCCACAGACAGACCTGATCACAATACTGTCTTCCAGTTACAGAGCAAGGGTAGATATAGTACAGTAAAGCCTGTCTACAGTGACCACCTCATCAAGCCCAAAAAATCATTACTATATACAGATGGTCTCATACCCGTTAACCAATTTGCAGACCAAGAGAATAGTATTTTTGAAAATTTACCACTGGAATGACTGGCTCGGCTATTCTCTTGGTCTGCAAATGGACACTTGCAGAAGACGTTTTTGGCCATTTTGAGAGGTAAACCATCACTTAAACAGTTAACCCTTTTACCGATAAATTCCCCATATCTCAATTTCAGGACAAACAAACACAAAAGCTGTTGATTATTTTGAGATTAATATGACTGGAAGCAATAGCGCTAAGGCATCAATGGTTTCCAGTCATATTAATTTCAAAATATTCAACTGAATATGACAGGCATCGTAAAGAATTTGCTTAATCAGTGACTTGTCGTTGAAAGAGTTTAACCCTTACTGACAAGAAATGACAAACTCTGCATGCTGCAAGGAATATTCTGTTGAACATTTTGAAAATAATTTGACTGGGAGCTGTTGCTGTATGGTGCATGTAGTAACAGGTTCCAGTTGAATTAATTTCAAAATATTGAACAGCTTCCTTAGATATAGTTGACTTGTAACTGAGATACTGACATTTAAAGGCTTTAAAAGGTTTAACCATTTAACCCTAAAATTTATTCAAGAAAATTTCAATTTTCTCACAGAAAATGTTCATTTGCAGACCAAGAGAAGACTATTTTTGACAATTTACCACTGGAATGACTGGCTCTGTTATTGAGCCAGTCATTCCAGTGGTAAATTTACAAAAATAGTCTTCTTTTGGTTTGCAAATGGCTATTTCTCAAGAGCACTGCAGAAGCAGTTTTTGGCTGATATGAGTGTTGCAGGGTTACCGCTAGTGATGAGCTACATGTATATATGATATGAGCTTTGGGAGACACAAAATGCTGATCTCTAAAACACATGGTCTTTCGACCAACACTCTCAACCATTTCATGACGAAGTCGGCCAAAACCGGCCTCTGTAGTGGTCTTCAGAAATGCCCATTTGCAGGCCAAGAAAACTATTTTTGAAAAATTACCATTGAAATGCCTGCCTCAGTAGCCACGCTAGTCATTCCAATGGTAAATTTTCAAAAATTGTTTTCTCTTGGCCTGCAAATGGACATTCAATAATCAAATATTCAGATTTTTTTTAAACCAAATATAGGCATTGAATGGTTAAAGAACCACAATGACTTGTAACTAGGACATGTGGATTGTACATAAATGCTATGACACACTTTGCCACATATCTGCGCAAATATTTCACCACATATTCAAGTGTCAATATTTGCTCAAGAACAAAAGCTGATATAAAATACATGTGTAGCGCGAAATAAGAGGGCAAATAGATGACTAAACAGGTGACTAAACATGCCGCAGCCTAAATATTTTATCTGTTATATTTGAAACCTATATAACTACATGTGTAACTATATATTTAGGGCTTGTAAATTATAATCAATATTTTCTAGTGACTAAACCATTCACGATGTAATATATATTGAGCTATACTCCACCCATAAAGACACAATATTATAATATAACACAAGTTTTGACTCTCTGACTTCTAAAAGCCACCAGACAGTAATTTCAATGGGAAATAACTGTGAACCTGCTAAATATTTTGAAAGCAACTTGACTGAAAGTTGTTGGTGGCATAGTCACCAACAACTTTCAGTCAAATTGTTTTCAAAGTATTCAGTACATGCAGAGTTAAGCCCTGCGGAACATGTAGTCTGCAGAAATTTATCAGGCAAACATTTAACAGTAATGGTAAAGTTATAAAGTAAACAATTGAATCACTTAAACATATGAACCCTGAACTCCCAGAATCTCAATTTCAAGACACAAGTACAGTTTAGATGTTGAATATTTTGATACTAATTTGACATGAAGCTGGTGCTGCTGGCAACAACAGCTTCTAGTCAAATTACCTTCAAAATACTCAATTGAATAGTTCTTGTATTGTAGATGGTTTTTATGGGTTTGGCCTTTTGGATCTAAAAAGAATAGCTTAATCCCTTTTACTGAGTAGAAACAAAGCCATTGCCATTGTAACATAGGTAAATATGACTTTTACATATATTTAATGAGAGCATTTCTATATGTTATACAGCGTATTTTTCTTAATTGAAGTCTATTCTCTAATAGAAGCCCACCCCCTACCTTTGACATATGAGCTCCAATGATTTCTTAGTTTCAAAATGGCAAAACTCTATTAGAAGCCCACCCCATAACTCAACAGATTGTATAGGAAAATTTTTAAGAATAGCGTGTATAATAATAACAATCGTGTCACAGGGTGTGTCTACTTCACACCGATCTCTGCCCTGATACATTTCCGGCCCCTCTAGAAGTCAATACAGGCCTTGGATTTGTAAATCTCGACCACCTATTAGATTAATTCTAATAGTAGGCCACGTATGTTCAAGATATAATAATGTTTATTACACACTTTTGTAGTCAAAATGTGCGTAAAACAGTCTTGATGTGATTAAATACCTTCCATATAAATATATTTTAAGACCAAATTTATGTACCAAACAAGCAGTATTGCCTCAATTTTGTAACGCCGATCAACGTTAAATGATTCAAAATGAATTATTACGAAGGACAATATAGCTGGCTTTTTAAGTTGGCGAGCCAGCGGCTCTTTTGCGATGGAAGGCAGCGTGTTCTCGCGAGATATTACACGCTAACAGGAGTTTATTAAACGGGCACCCGTTATTCAGATCAGTATGATACTCAGTTCCTATCGCGCAATGATAATATATAGAAGTTTCCGAAATCTGAGTCCCCCGATTCCAGAATATTTACTCGCTCTAAAATAAACTCTTCAATTGGAGGCGAATCACGTGATTTGTATTTTTTCGAGACGCCATTTTATATCAAATTGTGGATTCATTCTGATGTAATAAATGGCCTTTTTTAAAGGATACACAATATTTAGGCACTTAAATCAAATAATTTCACTTTCCCGGTGATGTTTTGACGTATACATTAAACATAGGCCTAGGCGGTGGGGATTTTTAAGGGAGAAAATGTGTTTAATTTTCGTGGTATCAGTTTTAGAAAACATTGGGAAAACTCTCTAATATAAGCCCACCCCCCTTTCTCAGAAATGTTGGGATGGAAATTGAACACCTCTTGTCCTCATAGAAGCCTAGGCTTCGATTAAGCGAAATACGGTACGCAAGAGAAATCAGAGATTGCACACCCTCACAATCCTGTTTTTGTCACATCGTGAAACGCTCTCAGATTTTCCCAGAATTTTTTGGATTGTCTGGATTTTTTCCGCTCATGCACATAGTCGTGGCGTAGTGTATGGTCATTTGAACCCGATCCTGCTCATCAATTAAAGTTTGAGCCAAATCAGACCAGTAGTTTCTCAGATATCCATAGATCTATAATTTGATCCAATACAGATTCTTTTATCCAATTAACAGCCAAAGTTTGGAAATCCTCTTGCATGCCAGGTTATTTCTTGCGTTCAAAATGTTTAAAAATTGGATCAATAGTTTTCAAGATACATCTCCAGACACGCACACAGGCAGACACACAGACAGATAAGCAGGCAGATAAGCAGGCAGACACACAGACAGATAGGCAAGCAGGCAGGCAGGCAGACAGAGACAGACCTGATAGTAATACCCTGTCTACCCTAATTAGAATGCATAATGATAATTACCTTATCAACATTATTCTTGAATAGACCTAGTGCATTCTCTGACTGTGTTTCCTTGTACCCCTGCTCAATCAGTGAATTCACTAACAGCAAATGTTCCACTACCTGCTCACAGATAAAGTAACAATTAACAAAATCACATGGATAGCTGGTCTGCCTTGCGCTATCACTACAGTACGGATCAGAAATAACATAACATCCTTCCACAACAAAATAAAATGTACTGTTTAATATTTTGAACATAACTGGATTGGAAGACATTGCTGCCTATGGCTGCAATGTCTTCCAATCCAGTTATGTTCAAAATATTCAACAGAACATTTCTTTACATCGTGTTCAAAATTGTACTAACATGTTTCTGGTGAGGTTTTGCTCATTTCCAAGCCATACCCCATATCTCCCATGCTTTCACCCATATTACACCATTTCACATTTAGAATGCCGGAGGAACTATAATTATAATCAATCACGTGGTGTAGTGCTCGCCTGGCGAATAAGGCTCATATCTCGGAATGTGATGTACAGGTTTTGGTTGTTAAGTACATCTGGCAGCTACATTATTATACAGAAGGTAAAATTAATTACGGATGGTCAGATTGATTAGAGAGGATTGAAATTGTATGATTCCATACCGCTGTGGAAAAGATTGAAACAATAAATAAATACTAGATGAGATAAGGAAATTAACATTAAACCTTTGTCAAATTTATCTAAGAAAATTTAAATTTTCAGAGACAATTTCCATTTTTTACAACTTTTTTTTTTAATTTAACACTGGCTCAGTTATTGCGCTGTCATTTCAGTGGTAAATTTTCAAATCTGTCATCTGCAAATGGACATTTCACTGCAGAAGCAATTTTTGGAGAACTAGACACTTAACCTGTTAATAATGAAAGCTTAGATTATTTGGAAGGTTTATATTGTACGTAATCTCAAGGAGAGGTGTAATGTAAATACAAACCAGTTTATCATTTTGTCCAAGTCGCTGCACAGCTCTAGCAACGCGAGGTCGCTTAAAGCCCATCACAAGAAGACGATCGACGAAGGCCTTTGCTTCCTCAGAAAGAGACGCGTATGGATCACCATTCAAACAGACGGATTTGGCTTCTGGTTCTGATCTTCTCCGCTCACGATCTGCCGGGCGAGGTGATGGTCGCTTTGGAGCAGGTGGCAAAGGGTTGTATGGATTCCAGGTCTGGGATATAGAACAAGTGATAAAAATTAAGCTAATGTATGTCATTCTAAGAAAGATCATGTTTAGCACTTTCATTCAGAACTTGCGGCCAACTCTTTCCTAGAAACGGTGTACTAGTTGTAGCAATTTCTCTAGCCCCTGTATATAAGGCACAGACCACTTAGGCCTGGCATCCTTGACTCAATCTAAACTAAGATCAGTGTCAGGTGTAATAGTTTTTCTAGCTAATAACTCCTCTTTTCATATTCGGAACTGTTCAAGAAAACTAAGTTTTCTTATACGTACATGTCATAGAAGCTCTCCATTTGCAGAGTAAGAATATTTTTTACCTGAAATGACATACTGCTCAGGTATCTGTTGATAAGTTTGTAAATAATTTGGACACTGGTCAGAAAGCAGACAATTTTTTAAGATCACAGTATTTGACATCACACCATCACCAATTTCGATGCACCGTCACCAATGTTGATGTCAGAAAATACACCATCACCAGTATTGATGTCAGAAAATACATCCTCACCAATATGGACATCAGAAAATAGATCTCACCAATATGGAGATAAAAAAATAGACCATCACCAATATTGACATCAGAAAATACATCATGACTAATGAAAATACATCATCACCAATGAAAGTACACCATCACCAATGTTGACATTGGAGGCGTCAAAGGGTTTATAATAGCCAGTCGTTTGATTGGATTATTATTATAAAGCAGGGAGATAGCATCCCTGTCGATTGTAATAACATTGATATTTATTAGATGTCAGGCTTGCATGATTACATGATTAAAGCGAAAATCATGATTATTTTTATACATCGTGAATTTATGATTAAAAATTAAATAATCAAATAGTTGTGAATAATTTCTCCTGTATATTTCAAAACACACATTTTAATTACTCTTTAATGCGATCGGTCACAAAAATTGACATTTTGCTCAGCGAATGCATGTCCATTTGCAGGCAAAGAGAAGACTATTTTTTAATGTATCTTTGGAATGACGAGCCTGAGCATTGAGCCAGTCACCCCAGTGACGCATTTCTAGCTAATATTTATTTTCATAAATAGTCTTCTCGAGGATATGGACATTTCTAAACACCATTGTAGGTGTTTGTTATTATGTCTGGGTAATTTGTACCCAGGCTAATTGATTGAGTAATCATTATATTCTTAAATATAATTGATTATGATCACTCAAAGCAATAGTCATGCAAGCCTAAGACATGTATGTCCCCCCCCCCCTATGATGGTTTACCTGTGAGTGGTCAGGAGAGGAAGACCGTTGATACATGACAGTATCAGTTTTGACAATACTAGCAAAGCCACGCTCAGTATCAAAAACAACACATTTCTAGAAAGCAATGTGCATAGACACAAAATGTAGTGAACATACATGTACAACCGATAGAGGGATCTATTTCTAGCTATGCTCCGCCCATTTCTAGCTAAGCTCCACCCACTTTGCATGTGTGTCAGAATCAGTTTATATACTTTGAACCCTGAATAACGAGAAGAGCAAATCAAGGTAACTATACAGGAAAGCTGTTGAATGTCTTGAAACTAATTTGATCGGGTGCTTTTGCGGAGTCAAATCAGTTTCAATATATTCAACAGAATGTTTATTAACTAGTAAATCCATCAGACTGAAGGAAATTTCAATTTCCCTTTCTCCGAGATCTAACAATACTCACCATTCTATTACTTCTGATACAAGCTATGCTGGATAGCTGGCCCTAGGACTATAGACTTAGTAAGGTTTACCGACTCCTGGAACCGGGTCCTCAGCTCCCAACTGCCGAGTACCAGTTTGCCATGAAGCTCATATTGTTTGCAGCCACCAAACAACAGATACCCATGGCTTGCCTCCGTGGGCTGGGAGGCTGGGTCCGTAATAGAATGGTGAGTATTGTTAGATCTCGGAGAAAGGGAACTTGAAATTTCCATCATTCTCCTTCGATCAATACGCACCATTCTGTTACTTCTGATATATGTACACCAGATTTAGACAGTAACCTGGTGGGAAGGGGCAAGCCAGCAACTGCTACTTTTGCCCCTTGGAGAAAGAGCTAGACTTAAACTTGATTAATGGAGACCTAAAAGGACCATCAAGTTAACGGAACCGAATCATATTTCGCATCACTGGGCCCCCCCCACCCACCCCCACCCGTTTTTTCTCCTAAGAAAAGGGAGAGAACTCACGAACATGCATCTCGCCTGAAACACAAATTTGCCAAGAGGGTTAACTGCTCTTTGCATATATTAGCCTGGGAATGAGCATGAATAAATAAGATGAATGAACATGATATATAGACATAATACAAAAAAAATCCCAATCTTGAATTACCTCATGATATTTGGATTTCAGACGTGGAGCCTCCATCCATTCACTTGTCCGGCCATCAGTGACACAATCTGGTTGACATCCTCTCGCTCGACCATGTCTGCTTCTTAATTCTTTCTTACAAATGCCAAAAAAGGGAGAAGAGCAGTGTGGTCGTATAACTATCATTTCAAAACAGCTAAAGCGAGTGGATTGGCGGAGTCTGACACATCCCTCATATAGTAATCCGTGAAAGAGGACCCACAGTGCCATTGTGCAACAGCCATGATGTCCTCTGACGGAACACCATTGTAAAGGGCGGTCGAGGCGGCTATTCCTCTAACATCATGTGCCCTTGCGCATTGCACCTGGTGCCTAGTCGC
>CM067360.1:23426769-23481591 GCA_034401795.1 Chaetoderma sp. LZ-2023a | reverse complement strand
AAAGAATGAATAGATTGAACATGTGCAATGAATGACGTATCTATGTCCGTCATGAACATTGAATAGTCCGACAAGTGTACGAATTGTATATATTTATTATTGTTGAATATTTTGAAACTAAATTATCTGACCACTGAACATTATTGATATAGGCACAAACAGCACCCTATCATACATTTCAAAATATTCAACAGGTTCAGAAATCAAAATATATAAATCGATCGCAACACGCTCAAAGCATGGTCGGGGAATAGCTAGAACAGATAAGGTATCAACGCAAAACTTATTTTGAAGAGAGATTTTACTTATGAATTTTAATAATTGAAATTATTGAACTTCTATTTATTTAACGAACAGCATTAGACTATGCTTTGATTCATTACGCGCGTGTTGTTGACAGCCATCGTCGGAATACCTGAAAAAGCAGGAATTATCAGATTAGCAACAGTTATTTTTCGCAAACCATTTTGATACGAAACATATCAGATCAGTAGCATCACTTTTTACGGTAGTAGCGCGGGGTGAGATAAATGTGTGCAGAAAATTAAATTACTCGTATAATTTATAAGAAAGGGAATATAATTTTAAAATGTCATCATTTATACTAATATGGTTTCATCAAGTTCAAGTTCACTTTTTATTCACTCAGGCCTTACAAAGTCATATGAGGCATACATAACTGAAAGCAAATTTGTTGACGATAGTACCTTCACTATACTACATTATAACGTCTCATCCTAATACTACATTAATACATCGATATTATTATTATTATTATTATTATTATTATTATTATTATTATTATTATTATTATTATTCAGATGTACACAGATATGCCTAGCTCAGATTTCATGAATATGTGTTGTATGTGCTGCGTTGAGTGTTATGTCGTGAGTTGTGTGATAGGTAGGGGTTTCAGGCTAGTATCAGCTATACGCTTTTCTTTGGCAGTATGAGGTGCTTGCGTATTTTGATCAGAATAGGCGGATTACACCAATGAAATTTCTCTATCTCGATTTCAAGCAGTGCCGGCACCAGACAATGTTTGTTATGGGGTGGGGTGGGGTGGGTGGGTAGGATGGTGGTGAGGGGAATGTTTGTGCAACAAGGGGCCATGGCGAGTGGAAGTGGCGGTCCCACAAATGGTTGGGGTTCTAGGATAGGATCTTCACTCAGGGAAAATTTGAAAATGTGATGGTCTGAGGAGGTACAAGCACATATAGCCGTACTAGCACGTGGCACCAACGAGCCTACTTACCACAATGTTTGAAGTTAGCCTTTAAAACCTGACAAAACAAAGAAATAAATAAAAATTTTATATTTATTATTATTAGCAAGTGAGAGAGAGAGAGAGAGAGAGAGAGAGAGAGAGAGAGAGAGAGAGAGAGAGAGAGAGAGAGAGAGAGAGAGAGAGAGAGAGAGATAGAGAGGGGGGGGGGGGGGGCACGAGGGACCGCAAAAACTGTCGTGAAGCGTCTGTAATGAAATTCGCAATTTTCAGTGCATTCTCTGGCACGAAAAATGAATTCTAATTAATATGCTCTATATAGAAATGTAAGAGAGATAACATAGTATACTATGCAGGCATTCATATAGTTGAGCAACATTACTAACACATAATGCATCTCCACTGATCATTCCATGGTCGTTTCAACAGTAGAGAATTATACTTTTATTTTGTGAAATCCTATTCACTGTAAAAATTAGATGTACTGAGAAGTCATTTCCTGCAATTTTTGTGAAAAAATCTGAGCATAAAAGAATTTCAACAAACTCTTTTCCTAATTTCTTCATGGTGCCCTCTGCGCCTTTGTGTTCTAATCCATATGCGCCACTAACTGGGTCCACATTCTACCCATCACTAAAACACGACATGCTGTTGAATACAATTCCCCACATTCCTGTGATCGAAGCCTATGATCCTGCCAGTGCGAATTGATTGAGAACAAACCAACCATTATCGATGTAAAAAGGAAATAAGCTAATTTATTGAATCGCTAAAAAGTAAAACAATAATCCGAAATATGGTGTCAATATATATCTTACTGCGGTATGGCACCACCAGTGTATGGCTTGGTGTATGGTGACTTGACTGCATATGGTCTGAAGGAATACTTGTTAATTTATAAGGTAAATATTACAGGCGGAACTTTGTATACTTATTTCTCTGACAATGATTTTCACATGTGCCACTTCTATAACGTTTTTTGTCCTAATGCATATCCACGATATTCGTTGAGCCATGCGGGTAGTATCTCTTGTATCCTCTTCTGTTTCCATTAGTAATCTGCATTGCATCAACATAGGTTAACTGGCATTGTCTCGACCTATGAGCTGTGTCGAGCATATAGTCGAGCATAAAGGTACATATACCTTTAAATGCTGCATAGCCCAAGCCCACGTGACCGTATAATTCCAGGAATCATGGAATGTTGTTTGCCATCTAGATAAAGGACAGATTTCCCTGCGTTACTTGTATCAGGCTCTTATACCGCCTTGTCCATATACATTTAACAGAAAGGACTATAATCCCGCATATACCGCTTTGCACTTGTAAACAATGTTGTCCATTGGTTGAGCTAATATTGGCGTTCTAATACTTAGAATACCTGCAATTCGCGATCTTGTCTGTTCATAGTTAGATTTAATCGTTTTCTTTTCACGGAAAACCATGAAAATTTGACTTTTATATGAACTTTCACTAGAAATAACTTGGTATAATGTAACATTTGCTTCTGGAACCAGTATTCGTTAGTTACTCATGCAGTACCTCAAAGAATGCAATATGGTCGTGAAAACATATGTGAGTAAAATAAACATAATAACATTTGGTATCAGAGTATAGTTTCTAAGGAAACCATAACGTTATTGATTATCAAGAAAACGAAGATGGAAGAAATAATTCACAGACTGGAAATAATAATATACTGGATGGCCTAAAGAAAGAGAAGACTAACGCCAAGTCTTCATTCACATGTAGCGAAATTCTGTTATTCTTGCCTGTTAATGAAAACCATAAGCCACTAGCTACTGGTCGTGAAATTCGTAAGGCCTCTAAAAACGTGATGCTGCCCAAAAAGATGTAATCATTGCCATTGCAATAAAGTATCAGGTCAGGTAAATAAAGCCAAAGCAAACCATGAATTTGCGATCATCTAAGTGTGATATTCAGAAGTGTTGGATCGTATGCAATGCTTCTTATACAGTAAAAGGTGCGAACTGAGATTAATCTCCACAAGTGGCAAAATGCCAGATGTTCCGCCTGTAACAACATCTTTGGTGCCGGTACAGCCACCATCCTTGCCCATACCTTCGACTCCATATTCAACAGCATCAGGTCATAATCTTAGCAAATAGTTGAAACGTGTCTCAATTTCAGTCTTTAAGGGTGATAACCGACTATATGAGAACTGGAAGTCAGCTTTTATGACATGTATCAACCAGGCACCAGCGACACAAAAATATAAACTTTTGCAATTGCGTCAATATCGTGGTGACGAAGCGCGAAAGATAGTTCAGAATCTTGGATACTCAGCTCATGCATATGAAGCTGCTAATAAACGGTTGGATAGGAAATTAGGAAAACGTAGGCAGATATCCCGTCGTATTGAAAACCTTGATGAATTCCCCACTACCGGACCCCGAGATATTGACAGATTTGTAGACTTGTTATATGTCATCATCATAAACTTTACAGATTCAGACCAGTATGAAGAACTAGATAATGTATCACCTTTTCTGACATTTCTTAGAAAGATTCCAGAGTATATGAGCATGCAATGTCAACGCTGCGCACTATAGAGCCCAATAAACCCAAATATGTAGAATCGCTAAGTGAATGGGTCATTCAGGAAGCTGTGTTTGCAGCAATCACAACAGAGGCATTAAGAGGGTTGACGCATTGGGAACTCCAGTTAACAGGCATAATATGACATAGAGATCCACAACAATCTACTTTATTCAGCAGTAGCCAAAAGAATGATTCTAGCAAATATTCGATGCTGTACAAAAATCAAGCTGAGCGGTAGTGCAAAATCTGCAAGGGAGATCATGGTTTTTGGCGGTGTAACAGATTTCTGGAGATGAACATTCCACAGCTTTGGGTAGCCTCAAAACAGGAGAGATTGGGTGTATAGCCTTGGAGATGACCATCGTAGCCAAACATGTAGCCAATCAAGAACACGCGACACCAATTTATGTATCCGTACGCATAATTGTTTGCTTCATCAGGACAGTAATCTTTTCAAATATTCACCTCCTTCATATACAGGTCACAATCCACAAAACAAATGTGCTTCTAGTGTCAATAGTGAACGTGGTGATACTAGTAGTAGTTCTGTCACGAAAGAGGAGCATAGGGATGTGGATGAGAGATCACATACTACAACAATGATGATAGAGTGTAATTTACATTATAACCTTGTAACACTACGTGCAGTGGCAAAAACACAGAGTCCTGTCAAACAATGCCTAGAACTAGAATTAGAGAATATGAATGGACTGGTTAAATCACACATAAACGCATTGCTGCAAATAGTGCTACTGGAGAATTACAAGTCATAGATTGGACTAAACATAGCCGTGATTGTGATCATCTGAAAGTAATGGAGTTTTCAAAACCTCGACATAAGCTAGTAATGGACCTTTCTAGTTTTAGCTATGCCACACCCTGGCCGCCCATTTCTAGCTAAGCTCGCCCAACACCTCGCTCGTGTTGGGATCGATCGATCTCTGAACTCCCTGACTATCACTTTCCAGAAAACTATGCAGATAAGCTATTGAATATTTTGGAACTAATTTGACTGGGCGCTGTTGCTGCCGTAAGTTTCTATTAAATAGTAGAGACATACAATTCGACGTCATCCGCCACCTATCTGATTATGACGTAATATGACGTCAGATGATAGATGGATACTTTGGAAAGGTGAATTGACATGTTGATTGGCATTGATTATCATGATCTACACTTTTAGTATTGTGATATTGGTGGTCGCCCTGGAGAACCTGTTGCGATATTGACACCGTTAGGATGGGCATACATTGGTAGCCCAGATAGGAAGTTTGTTCAGCTATCCGAGCAAACATTCTTCAGACATATTTTGTAGAAGATCGCAGAATTAATGGGACATTACAGGAATTTTGGGAAGTAGACGCAATAGGAACAGTATCTGATATGAAAACAGTTACATTACAGAACACAATCATGCTCGAGAAAGCTAGGCAATCATTAAAATACAATACTGAACATTACCAGGTCGGAATACCGTGGACTGACGATGCACCTGCATTGCCGCAAAAGTATGTAGTGGCTTCTCATCGGTTAGAAAACACAGAAAACGGTTGTTGATGGTCCTACAGGTTGGTGATGCTTATATCAAGGACCATTGGGCAATACGAAAGGCTACACTCGTAAAGTGCCTAGCACCAAAGAAAACGTCAGGGATGTGGTACTTGCCTCATTTTGCTATCGTTAGGCCGATTAAAGTAACTACTAAATGTCATGTCATCTTTGATGCTTCAACTAAACGATAATATCCACCGAGGTCCAAAATTCACATTTCCAGAGTATCCATCTATCAATTTGACGTCACATGACGTCATAATCAGCTAAGTGGCGTGTATGATGACGTCATAATCATTGCGTCATAAATGATTCTATTTGGCTCATCTTTAACTCGTAATAGTCCAACACGTTGTACGAATCGTATGTCTACTACTATTTAATAAACATGCTGTTGAATATTTTTTGAAACTAATTGGCTGGACGCTGTTGCTGCCATAGTGACAGTGCTCAGTCAAATTTGTTCGAAAATATTCCTTAGCTTACTTGTATAGTTTTCTGGAAATTGATAGTCAGAGGGTTCAGATATCGATCGATCCCAACACGAGCCAGGTGTGCGTGGAGCTTAGCTAGAGATGGGCGGGGCCTAGCTAAAATGGAAAGGTCCATTGTAAGGTGATCTCGGGAATGTTTTGCTTAGGTTTCGCACAAATTCAATCACTTTAATCTGACATTTCGGAGATGTAATTACAAATTGAGATAGCTCCAGAAGATTGACAATATCATAGGTGTTTGTGGCGGGATCTGCATAAAAGCAAAGCCCCAGACGAATACAAATTTAATCGGGTCGTATTCGGTATCAACTCGTGACTGTTTTTGGCCCAGTTTGTGACTTAGGAGCATGCAAGGTTGTTTAAAGAGATATTTCACATGGTAGCAGAAAACATTCTTATATCAACTTTTAACAAACAATGATCAATGCACTGCACTTTATAAACAGCTCTCAGAGTTGTTATCAAAAGCTGGAGTGAAGCCGCACACACGGCTGTCCAATTCAGTAGCAGTCGGGATAACATTCCTGTCAACAAACTGGGCATCTGAGATTGACATTGAAGAGGAGCAACTGCCGACCATCAACAGATAAGTCAGTGTCCGCGTTCCGCTTCAGTTCTATCAGCGATGATTTTCAATTCACAAAGAGAAACTTCCGGAAGAAGATCGCACCACACTTCGATCATTTCGGCTTTCTATCACCATTCACAATTCGCACACAAATCTTGTTACAGGAGATGTGGGATACAGCTCCGAGGTGGGATGATCAACGGGATGACACGCTTATTGCAAAGTCTCGCAGATGCTTCACGGAATTGGACGCGTTAGCCAGTATCGAGGTGCCTAGATGTCTGTGTAACAATATAGGTATTAGTCATGGATCTGTAACCTTGAACACATTTACGGATGATTCAGAGGAAGCATATGGGGCTATTGTATATAATCGATCCGTTTATTGTAGTGAAAAAACGTCATGTCGAATCGTCTTATCTAAGACACACGTTTCACTGTTGAAGTCAGCAAGTATCCCACGCCTAGAGATGATGGCTGCCATGCTAGATCTACAGTTGACAGGGTCATTCACATCTGCTTCAGACATTTCCATGACAAATATTTCATGTTGGTCAGGCAGTATGAACGTATTATTGTGGATCCGCAGTAGAAGCAGACAAACTGAAACCCTATCTAACACCTAATATTATTAAAAACCTGTACTGCACAATGATACTTCCTCACATCACCTACTGCAATGCTATCTGGACTAATACATCTCAAGCTAGACTAAAAAAACCAAAATCTCTGCAAAAGAAATCTATTAAACTATTTTCACAAACAGCAGGTGGCCAGGATATCTTTAAATCAGAAAAGGTCTTAAAACTTGAGGACATAGGAGGGCTCCAACTTTACAAATCTTAAGGGACTTCCACAATGGCAACTTACCCTCATCCTTATCTAACATTTTTATGCTCAATACACAATTGCATCCTCACAACCCAAGAACAAGAAATAACCTCCATTCAACACACCACCAAACAAAAGCAGCACAACAAAAACCCTCATACAAAGCAATTCAGTTATGGAAAAATACAGACACAAGCACACGCACAGACATCTTAAAGCTACAGTACTTTAAGCAGAATATCAAAAAGAAGATTATAGAAACCTACTAGACTCTGGAAAACACTCACCATCATGGCATGCTATTCTCATACTTGCACCCAGTCACCAGAACAAATAATAAAAATAATAATAATATTAATAATAATAAGAATAAGAATATCTGTCATAATGGTAACTACTAAAGAACTACCTCTACCATCACAGCCAAAAAAAAAAAAAAAAAAAAAAATTAATACTTTGTCATTGATAATAAGAATATGTAATATAGAATTATTAACTTAAGCAAGATAAGCACACATCACTCTGTCATGTCTTTCCCTGTAAAAATGTAAATTGTCATACGTCTATTAACTATTGGACTGCTGGAAGCGGACAATAACTCCAATTGGCAATGACTGGATTGGCTGAGTATTTTAGAAAAAATTTGACTGAAAGTTGCTTGTGGCTTAGCCACCGACAACGTTCGGTCAAATTTTTTTTAGAGGTACTCAGCATACCCTGAGTTAGGCTCCATGGAAAATGTAGACTGCAGAGGCTTGGCAGCGAGACAGTTAACTATATGTATATATAGGACTATAACATGTTAACCTTATGTATTCAGTATTCTCATGTCCTATATTGTTGTTATATGTTATATGTAGGGGTCCACGGGGCAAACCGCGTTGTAGAACTCCAAAATGTAACACATCCAGAGTAGTGAGGCTATGTTCCATCAGTGTATCTGCTGACTTGGCATCTCGCGTTTGTGCAGTGTTTGTTGAATAGTGACGTGTGGTGGACAAGACCAGATTTTCTTCAGTTAAACGAGTATGAATGGTTTCATAATCTTATTGTAAAAGGGAGCTCTGTTAACCCTTTAACACCAGAAATCTTTCAAGAAAACTTCAATTTTTTCATAAAAACATGTCCATTTGCAGAACCAAGAGAAGATTATTTTTGAAAATTTACCACTTGAATGATTGGCTCGGTTATCGAGCCAGTCATTCCAGTGGTAAAATTTAAAAAATAGTCTGTTCATGGTCTTTAAATTGACATTTCTAAAGACCACTGCAGAAGCCGTTTTTCTGCCTGATTTGAGTGTTAAATGGTTGATGATGAATCCAGGAGACTTCAGTTATTGCCGTCATCCAATGCAACCAGCTTAGAAGCGCTTCGGGTATCAGTTTTATCAGAGGAGCATCAGTTAGATCCCGCTAGATTTTCTCAGTGCGTACGCTTTGTTCGAGTCAATGGTTAGTCGGTCCATTGAAAATTGCGGTGCGCAGCAATTTGATCGAAATTTCTGAGGATTGAGTCCAGTAGAACATATGGACTCAGAAATACAAAGTATTACAGATTCTCAAAAGCAGGAATTTCGTGATGATTATAAACCCATTTTTCATTGACAGAAGATTGCCAAGAGTAATAAAGTGTATCTATTGAGAATCCTCAGATCGCTGAAAGTGGACTAAGATGGAAGGTGCTGAATGTTTGTCGCATGATGTTCCCTTCCCTAGCGATTTTACCTCACAGATGCAATAATCAAAATTCATGAATCCATATCCTCGCTCAATCATATGACGTCATAATCAACTACGTGACGTGTAGGCTGACGTCATAGGCATGACGTCATGAATGATTCTAAATACTCCGTCTCCTATGGCAGCAACAGCGTCCAGTCAAATTAGTTTCAAAATATTCAACAGAATGTTTATTAAATGGTAAAGACATACAATTTGTACAGCGTGTCGGAATATTATGCGCTAACGACTGAGTATTTCGAATCATATTTCGAATATTTAGCAGCTTACCTGTATAGTTTTCTAGAAATTGATAGTCAGGAAGTTCAGAGAACGATCGATCCCAACACGAGCGAGGTGTTGGTGCAGCTTAGCTAGAGGTGGGCGGGAGCAGTAGTGTCGGGATTAAAATGATACCACCTCCCTCAACTGGCCGACGTTCGGCGATCCGTGGCCCCCACCGCCCTCTCAATCCCTGGGCATAAGGTTGTTGAGACATGTGGTTGGTGTATGCCTCTAGATGGAGGTCCCCAGGGTTGTTGAGACAGGTGGTTGGTGTATGCCTCTAGATGGAGGCCCCCAGGGATCCAGGGGGCGTTGGGGGCCACCACGGATCACCGAACGGCTGCCGGTTGAGGGAGGTAGTATCATCCCGACACTACTACTACCACCACACATAATAGGGTCTGAACGCCCATTTAGAGACAAGCATCCACAGTGATATGCACCACTGATCGCCTTGTGATCAACCACACATAGTAGGGCCTGAACACCCATTTAGAGACAAGCATCCACAGTGATATACACCACTGATCGCCTTGTGATCAACCACACATAATAGGGTCTAAACACCCATTTAGAGACAAGCATCCACAGTGATATACACCACTGATCGCCTTGTGATCAACCACACATAATAGGGCCTGAACACCCATTTAGAGACAAACATCCACAGTGATATACACCACTGATCGCCTTGTGATCAACCACACATAATAGGGCCTGAACACCCATTTAGAGACAAGCATCCACAGTGATATACACCACTGATCGCCTTGTGATCAACCACACATAATAGGGTCTGAACGCGCATTTAGAGACAAGCATCCACAGTGATATACACCACTGATCGCCTTGTGATCAACCACACATAATAGGGTCTGAACGCGCATTTAGAGACAGGCATCCACAGTGATATACACCATGATTACTGTTGCACAGCTTAGCGCTATTGCAAAGCAATTCGGCCTTAGAGGCTACTCTAACGTCAAGAAAGCAGACATGCTCCAGATGATCAGACAGGCCCGTGCCGAGGAGTGGCAGAAGCAACTCTCCCGAGCAATGAAGACGGGAAGGTTTCCAGCGCTTACCAAAGATGATGCTTGGAATTCCCACAAGAAAGCGCAGCGGATACGTGAGCTTCGTCAGTTGGATGAGGAGGTAACTGCTAGTGGACCATCCACTGGAGTGCTTACCTCCCCTACGCAGGATCACTAAGCAAGTGATGAGGGGACCGAGGTCTGAACCCTTAGCCCGGAGCATGAGGCGAGAAAGCGAACACATTCTGGGCGAAAGGGAGACGGAGGATAGAGGGCGCCGGTCAGTACACTGGACATTCTTCAGAGGTCTAGAAGGAGACATCACAAGCCAGATCATGCGAAAGATCGAGCAGCCTGTCCAGAACGCCTTCTACCTCCGCTACACCCATACCTATCGCATCCGTCACATGGAAGACGGTAGGGTGATGCTCTTCCACAAGAATGCTCCAAGGAGCCCATGGCTGAACACGATAGGAGCAGCTCAGGACTGGGTGGCAGCATGAGAGCAAGTCCGCCTCGATACAGACAATATCGATCGACCCAACACCATGTGGGCTTTCGTTCGATCCTTCAACGTTGAGGGCAGGGCTGTCATCGACCGCCAACCTCTGCTTGGAACAGGCTCCCTCCCAGACTGGCTTGGACAGAAGAAGAGTATGACTGCCCTCGACACCTACAGGGACAACATGTGTCTCTGGGATGTCTAGCAGTCCACCGAGGAGCGAGAGCTGATAGAAGTACAAGTCCTACACGAGAGCTTGCCAAACAGTTCTGCGGCAAGACAGTGACAGTACCTGATGTCTGTAAGACCTCGCTGGAGCAGCTGAACAAGGTAGAATTCTTCACCAAGATCGCGATTCGCGTGTATGAACCAACCGAAGGGGACACCTGGCACTTGATCAGGCAAGCGGCTCACTACCGGGACACCATGACCATCAGAGTGTGGGACCACCACGCCTTCTACATCAAGAACATCTCCAAGCTGGCACATACACTAGTCTGCAGTAACTGTCAGCAGAGGTTTACACATGCATGCCATCTTCAACGCCACGCTGATATCTGTATAGGCGGCAAAACAACAATCGTGTGTCCTGGCGAGAAGGTTGATGGGCCACAGTCTGCGTATAAGAAAGCCTTCTAATTTCCCCAACCATCCAGCTCAGCGGCTACTCATTTGATCGAGTATGAGTCGAGAAACAGAGGCGTACACATACGCCATGTAGAGTGTGGGCACGGTGGCGAGCGTTGGATCGAGGGCGCTCCCATAGATGGTTATGATCCGATCACCAACACCATTTACCAGTTCCATGGCTGTCACTGGCACGGGTGTCCACAAGACCAGCGAGGTGAGTATGCCGAACAAAGATACCGCAAGACAGTCCTGAGAGAGGAGAAGCTGAGAACATCTGGATGCACGCTTGTGGTACAGTGGGTGTGCTGTATGAAATGCTGTCCAAGTGTCCCTAAACGAGTTCGGACTGTCCCATACCCACATTTCATAGTTTACGACTTTGAAGCACTCCTAGATGGTATCAAGACTCATCCAGTGGAGACTCTCACGACCGAGAGTACTCACATACCTATCTCTGTGTCAGTTGGCTTCTCCTTAGATGGCTCCGCGAGTGAGCCCACTCACCTCTGCAATCCTGACCCCAAAGAACTGATCAGAGAGTTCATGCTGGTGATCCAACGGCGAGCATATCTAATCCGGACAAGGGTTAGGGCACAGTACATACCGACAGACCTGGACAAGCTCCCAAAGCAACAGCAGCGACTGATCAACGAGTGGTGTGACCAAGTTCCTGTACTGGGGTTCAACTCTGGACGGTATGACCTGAACCTCATCAAGAAGTACTTTGTCGATGAGCTGACTGACAGTACAGGTACAGTGAAAGTCGCCAAGATGGCTAGTCAGACCATGTTCTTCATAGCACCTGAGCTATGGTTTCTCGATGTGCTGAACTACCTCGGCCCAGGAGTCTCGTACGTGGTCTGGGTTAAAGCTTACAGGTGTACATAGCAGAAAAGCTGGTTCCTGTATGAATGGTTTGACACACATAAGAAGCTAAACTATCCAGGGCTTCCTGACTACTCAGCATGGACATCTAAGCTCAAGGATGGCTACCTCTTGACACGATCAGAGTGGGAACAGTGTAACCAGACATTCAGGGAGCATGGAATGTGGACATTCGCCGACTGGCTGCGATACTACAACAACCTGGACGTCAGTCCATTCATTGAAGCCCTAGAGCGGATGCGGGTGTTCTACACAGAACGAGAAATAGACATACTCAAAGACGCGGTGTCTCTCCCAGGTGTGTCACTGCAGTAACTCCTATGTGCAACCGCTCAGCACATGCCGGATGTTAGCCTCTATTCACTGGGCAAGGAAGCCTATGAGATGCTGAAGGGTGCTGTTGTTGGAGGTCCCAGCATCGTGTTCACCAGATACCATGAGGCTGGTGTGGATCGAATCTGCCTGAGTGAGCGTGTCTGCCAACGTCTACTCGGCTACGATGCAAATGCTCTGTACCTGTCAACGATGGCCAAAGAGATGCCATGTGATAAGGAGACAGTGTGCCATTTGTCCGGTGCTAGTGGGGGTAGCTAGCTTTGTTGAGGCTCTCCTAGCAGACAGCTGGTTTGGATTTGCTGAGGTGGATATAGAGGTCCCCAAGGCTCTGTGGGCAAAGTTCGAGGAAATGCCTCCTCTCTTCTATAGCCGCGAGATCCCGGTAGAGGCAATCTCTTCTAAGATGCTGGCATATCTAGGGCGAACAGGGAGGAAGCGTCCCACCGCCCAGAAGCTGGCTGGTTCCCTCTCTGGCAAGAAGTGGCTGCTGTATGCCTGGACACTCAAGTAGTATATAACCCATGGCTTGGAGATCACTGCTGTATACCGCACCATAGACTATGAGGCAAAGCGCCCATTCGAGTGCTTTGTGGAGAATGTTATGGAGGATCACCACACAGGAGATGTAGATAAGAGCAAAGCGCTCTTGGCAGATCTCTTCAAACTCCTCGGCAACAGTCCCTACGGGAAGCTCATCGAGGCCCTAGAACGTCATAGCAACACCAGCTTCACGAAGATGAACGTATGGTAGACAAGGCCCTGCATAGTGCATGGTTCGAAGATCTCGAGGAGATCAGTGAGTCATATGAGTTCCAGAGACGCAAGCTGAGAATCACAATTCGAAGGCCTTGCCAGGTGGGGGATATCCGTTTATGAGCTCGCGAAGCTGCGAATGCTGGAGTTCTACTACGACTTCCTCGATCGCTATGTAGCTCGTGACAGCTTTGAGTACCTGCAGATGAACACTGACTCCGTGTATATCACTATAGCAGGCTCCAATCTCGACGACGTCATTCACCATGAGAGGCGAGCAGCGTACCAGGTTTATAAGTGGGACTGGCTAGCGTGGGACAAATGGTCTGAACAGACTCCGGGACTGTTCAAGCTCGAGTTCGAAGACTTTCATGGTATCGCTCTCTGCTCTAAATGCTACTACGTGGAGAGTGCAGCTGCAAGTAAGTGCTTGGCTAATGGAATTTCAAAGCAGCAGAATGAGGTCTCTTGGCAGAGGTTCTACAGCACCCTACATGACGGGGTGGACAGAGCTAAAAACCAAGGCCTACGCATGCACAACCAGGGTATGGTGACATATGAGCAGGAAAAAGTCGGACTCTCCACTTACTATGATAAGCACCATGTGCTGCCAGATGGTGTCCATACCGAGCCCATCGAGTATCATGTTAGCACCCTAGGTTGTGGTAGCTGTGTGTTTGCAGGGACTAGCTGAAGCTCTTCTACGACAAATGGTCGCTTAGGCACTTCGTGCTGGCATGCCAGATAGTACAGTGTAGGCCGCCCCTCCGCCTCCACAAACCTGTCAAGCCTGTGAACATCTATCGACCAGTTAGGATCTGTTGCACGCCATCGACCACCTTCCAGCTCACCAGGCTCATACAGATACTCAACCAGATCATCAGGTAGTAGGCACTCCTCTCCCTTGTTCGCTCCTCTAGAGCTGTGACCAGCAGAGTGTCTGATAGCCTCTACCACCTTCTTCCCGATTAGCCTAGTAACCTTGGCATTGGATTTCTCCACCACAGTAGGCAGCCCTCCCACCCATACTCTAGAACATTCAATCGGCGCGGCCATTTCCTGGGCGTATTGGTGTGGGAACAGTCTCTCTGGCAGTGTCCGATTCAACTGCTCAACGATAGACTGAGCACGGTGATGCCCTATCTCGCCTCGCCTAACTGCCACACCGTGCTTCCACATGAGGGCTGCAGTCTCACCTCTGAACTCCTTACCCTCATCCACCTGCAACAATTCCGGCCACTGGAGAGGATTTTCTGAAGCCTCGTAGACACCCTGGAATGCCCGAGCCACCTGGCCAGCTAACCTGCCTATGAGCGGTACTGCCGCCTTGTACCACCTGGCGACATCGACGATGGTGCGGGCATACTTGTAGGTATTACGACCAACCGAGTCATGTGGAAAGAATAGAACATCTGCCTGGTGAACTCTGTTCGGGACAGTTTCCTCGAAATGGGCATGCCTGATGTGCCGTGGACGAGGTCTGTATATCTGCCACATGGCCTGGCAGTTGAGCCACTGGCTAACTGTCTCCAATGTGATGTTGTGGCCATTGCGACGTGCAGCCTCGAGTAGTTGAGGGGGCTCATGGTAATATCCACCAGACTGATAGTAGAGTTCCTCAAGAAAGACAGAACTCCCGGATTTCATCACTGACGTCCACTCCCGTCCTGTCACACACAGCCTGGGTGAACTCTAAACAGATGAACAGATGGCCGTCATTCATTCGACCATCACTGAAGACCTCCTCAAACACCTCCGTACACTGGCGTCTAATCTCTGCTGGATCCTCACTGAACAGTAGTTTATCGACCAACCTTCAGAAGTTAAAGGACTTGACCAGGTCGTACAACGACGCCATCCTTATATAGTATGGCTTAAATGTTCGGTGGGCCAGATGGCCGCGAGCCCTATGGCAACGTATGGTAGACAAGGGCCTGCGACTCCGAAGAACGTACCTACTTCTGAGGCGATGGCTGGTATGGCTTGAGAAATCTTCTCCACACCAGGAGAGCATTGTTGGCTATCTTGCAGACCATCTTGCCAGCCTTCGTTGTGAAGAGAGTGATCAGAGCCCCAACTGCTGCCAGCGGACCGATAGAACCTTTTACGTAAGTGTGATAGATTCCTTTCGCTCTGTGTACTAGCTTGTGGGATTCAGGCTCTACATCATCATACTCACCCCCGACATCATAGTCTGCATCATAATCCTCCTCATCATAGTCCACCTCATAGTCCTCGTCATCTATATCCTCGACTGGATCAGCCTCTGGCTCATACATCGCTCTGGGGATCCGTCGCTGGGGCAGCTATATAGTAGCTTTAAACAGTAGTCTATAGCATGGCATCCACAATCTTGAATGCGGGCGTGTTTGCCTTAGTGAACTGGGGACTCAGCTTCGCCGACAAGAAGGTGGCAGAGGTCGAGCATGAGCGTCATAACCAGGCAATGGAGAAGCTGTCTAAGGAGAAGTTTGAGTACAGCAAAGCACTCGAGCATATGCGCCTGAGGGAGGCACGCCGACGATAACTCCGAGCTCAGGCCAACCCGAGCATCAAAGCGGGAGATGGGAGTCTCGATGAGTACTACGAGGCTGTAAAGATATCTGAGCCAACACTCGACTATGAAGCATCGACAGGTCAGAAGACAGCAGAGCTTATAGTAGTGGTGGCAGCTGCAGCTGTGATGACAGGAGTCGTGCTTTATGCACGCTCAAGCTGAATACCTGATGTGTTTGACACGCATACCCTAGCATAGCCAAAGTAAAGTACCATCACACCTAATGAGTGAGTCCCAGGTATGAGGTTTCTGATGTTGAAGCTGAACCAGTTGCCCTGATTAGGTGGGATGTGCCTGCCCCCGAGGTGGTGACGGCCTTCGAGTGCTGAGTCGAGGTCGTCGCTTCCACTGGTTAGTCGCAGAAGTGCATATGACTTAATTTTCTGTTTGTAGACTTGGTAGTCAGCCAGCTCACGTACCTCACCAAGAACATTGGTCCCAGTAAACACAAGCTTGAAGTCGTCTAGCTTATCCACCTGCTGGATGGCTCATCCCTTCTGAACCGGGACCGCAACAGCGACACAGCCCGATGCACCACGATGCAATGTCAGCTCTACCCGGTGGTTAGCTGTGGCTTGGACCTGCTGGTGTTCTCGCTCCACATGCACGATTCACTGTTTGGAACCCGCTTGCTTCAGCTCCTAGTCATTCTCGTCATGCCAGACATGAAGTCTTGGAGCATTCATTGTCGCATCTGCAAGCTGCTCAGTGTACACCCGGAGGAACAGCCTATCCTGCATGGCAGCCGGATTCACGTGTGTGTTCTCGAGGAGGGTTAAGAGTGGAACTGCCACAGGCTTCTCGACACCTGCCGGTAGTTCGAATTCCGTGAACCCTTAATTTCACCCCACAGCGTAGTACCCCTTTCCCTTCGCATAGAAGGTTGGTCCACGAGCCAGCGGACCTAGGACTCGGTACTCATCGTTCACATAGGTGGTGTCCACGGTGCTAGTGCTCTACATGTTCTCCCACCTGTTCAGAACCTGCAGGAGCTCTACCGTCTGTTCTATTGTGCTCTGAAGCTTGAACTCGAGTGTCATGCTCTTGATCTCGTGGATCTGTGCTGAGATTGCAAAGTCAATGGCTGCCATGTTTGGCAAAGTTCTACAGCCATGGCGTGCACTGTCCCACTGTGACAGGGTCCGAGGACTGCTTTGTGACATCAACATTATCGAGCCAAGGTCACACCTCCATCTGATGCGAAGATACCGACCGCCATAGAGGAAGGAGCGCCAGCTCGTAGTACAAAAGAACTCCTGACTCTACCAGAAGTTTGACAGCACCCAGGGCAGGGCACTCAGCCTACCTGTGGCCCAAACCAACAGTCCTGTTATTCTAGCTCTCCAAAGGGTGAGGGTCGAACCCAAAGTTCTACTAATGGTCGGGAAGTGGGCTGCCGTATTTAGCCTTCATAGCCAGGAAGAGCGAGAGATGCTGGATAGACTCCAGTCTGAAGCAAATAACTACTTCAGGGAGGAGGTCAGTGCTGCTGTAGCAGAGAGCCACGACACCGGTCATGCAGCAGGTACTCAGGAGGTGGTCACTGTTGGCCACAAGGAGGCTGTTGAGCACATCCTCAACGAAAGAGGGCGCAGGAGATTGGCCAGTAATCTGCCAGCATTTACAAAATTCCGAGATAACTACCAGGACTACCTCATCAAATCCCCTAGCAAGTCAGATGCTAAGCACGCATGGCTAAAGTGGGTCTTCTGTGAGAAGTTGCAGATGAAGAGAGTCCCAGACAAGGACCCTCAGTGGGTAGAGTTTGAGCGACAGTATGGAACTGACGAAGTAGCGTCTGACGAAGTTCCTCAAGCTTCTGACGAAGGTCTTCAAGCATCTGACGAAGTAGCGGAGACCCCGGACGAAGTTCCTCAGCCTTCTGATGAATGAAAAACAAGTTGCGGCAGCTGCAACAGGCTGTCAGCGATGACACATAGAGCAGGCTAGTTTTCTGACTGGATGCAGCTTGTGGGTGACTGTCTGCGCCTTTTCCAGAGATGGCTTCAAGTGTGACAGCTCACCTGTCTCCTTGTTGCTGAAGATGAAGCAGTACAGATCAGCTGCCCTCTGTACACCTGCGATAGAGTCCCCTTTGGTCTCCTTGAGGGTTAGGCTGTCGCATATGGTCTCGAGCAGGGCATGTCCACACTTGGAGCTGAAGTATAGCAGCCAGGCATTGTGGCGGATGTCCGATGAGATCTCGTGGGTGTACTTCTGAAAGAAGACGAAGACAGTTATCTTTGTGTGCCGGATGCGCCTGGTGATGTTGCTAAGGTAGGTGACTGTCTTCTGGTCCATTGCAGGGTCATCGATAACTAGAACAAGTGGTTCTGTCAGTCGGCTACCAGCAGCTTCTCCATCAGTGCTTGCAGGTTCTGCGTCTTGGTGATTGGGCCATTGTACCATTGATCATTACTGTCAACCACCTCAGCGGCGGAGTCAGACACCAGAAGGATGTATTGAGAGTGTAGATGTTCGGCCAGGAGAGCCAGCAGCAAAATTTTTTTCCCATGTCCTGACGGGTCAATGATCAGCACCACCTGGCCAGCATCGGCCAGCCTACTGTCGAATGGTACAGACATGCATGCGGAGGATGGTTAGCACTTGGTCGGCGGTAGCCTCGTCTATATCTGGGAGACTAAACGGCAGTACTTCCTGCACCAGCTCTTTTGCCTGCAGAGCGAGGAATCCTGCACCTCTGGCAGATACGAACGATGTGATGGAGGTGTCAAGTATGAAATCCCAGCAGCAGCTGAGAAGATAGTGTAGAGGGCCTGTGTCAGCACCCGCAGTGTCTAGTACTTCCAGTATCTGTATGATACATGCACGGTACGCCATGACTATCCTGTGGTCTTAAACGACAAACCAAAGGACCCTCACTTCTTCACCTCTGGTAGCTGGAGGCTGGCGGTAGCACCTTTTTTGCCATCGACAGTGATATTTCTCAGGCCGAGGGTGCCTATCTTGAGATTCTCTCCATCCTGTCGGAATGAGCTCCGTGGTTTCAGAAGATCCTTAACCAGGTCATGTGCAAAGGACTCAGCCATAACCTTGATGGCTCCAGCCTCATCGACTCAGAGCATACCTCGCATCATCGCCCTCTCCTTGATGCCCATCCCCTTGTATACAGTCTTGGATTTGTTAATGGCCGATTGTCCTACCGTATCAGTGTTCCCAATGAGATCTCGGGCTGGGATGGTACCTCGGATCTCCCGCAGGTCTCCCTTCTCATCGAAGTCTAGGAAGGAGATAGGGACAACAGTGTCCTCTGAACCGAGGCGTGCCTCGCCCAAGTGAGCAAGATCGCCTAGCTCTCTGCTTTCTATGTCTGTGAGTGACAGAGTCATAGTGCTATATACAGACGGCTTAAACCTACTAGTCATACCCCCAGTGAAATAGTTGGGCATAGGAGGACCACGCAGTCGGCCAAGGGAATAGGTAGCAGTGCTCAGGGTACTGGCCCTCTCTGATGGGGCACGCCTTGTGGGCGGTCCACCATTCCCGGGAATTGGCAATCCTCAGTCCGTGTGCTCGACTATGGGCTACAGACTGCCCTCCAGCACGCCATGCCTCATCTGCTGCAGGGGTCTCGTGATCCATCTCTCACTATTCAGATGGTTTAAACGTAGGCGATGATGATCTCAGAACCGCGGCCTCCATTAGTGTAACACGTTCACCCATGATCTCGGCGGCAACAGTGTAGGAGGCACCACTGAGGGCGATCTTTCAGATGGGGTGAGTTATTCCGAGACGGTGCCCAGCCACCCCATTCACCACTGTAGCGGGGACAGCCACAGTGGCGGCAGGAAGAACCTCATTTCCCCCTGTCATCTTCACCATGGCCACATTCGCCTCCACGTTACTGGCGACATGGACTGCCAGAGGTTTTACTTTGGTCAGTAACTTCTATGTCTTGGTTCACAGCAGGTTCTCCACCTTCTGAAGACTAGTCTGGCTCTCGGGCAGTTGCTTCACGATCTGTACCGTTGACGTCATTGTTTAAGCACAGAGTATACAACGTGGTTAAACGTCTGTGTCCCCTGTCGAGAGGGCTAATAAAAGATCTTCCCAGTCTTCGTCTGCCAGGTGCCCGGGCTGGTTCTCTGGAATATTCATCTCTCTATTGAGACATCTTAAACATGTTCGGGCTCACGCTATGCGAGAAGTACTATGATGTCTTCCGGAGGGAGTTGAAGGACTACAAGAAGAAGACACCAGATGAGCTCGCTCAGCTCTCTGGTGCTGAGCTGACAGAGGAGCTGACAGCTGTGAAGCTCTATCTAGGATTTGGTAAGGGACAGATCTGCTTCCTCGTATACCTTATCATGGGGGGGGGGGTATCGTCCAGCAGCTCCTGCGAGCTAAAGGTTTCTACAAGAATCAGGAGTATCTGTCAGATGTGTTCCAGCAGTTGCAGACCACCATGGCTTCACCGGACTCAGAGCTAAACAAGGCTCTGCGATACTACAGGCTGGAAAAAGGATGCACTGCAGAACCCTACAGCCTTTGGATGTGTATGTTGGCAGCGTGTATGGGGGCTGTAGGGCATGCCAAGCTAGTTCAGTGTCTCACTGTGGTCCCCACTGCTACTTTAGAGAGTCAGGACATAGGGCTGCGCGGTTTGGCTTACAGCCATATCGGTTTCGATATGACTTTTCATATCGGTTTTAACCGAATATCGGTTTTATGGACATATTTTCACGCCCTGATACATTCGTAACGTTTTACGCCTTTAAAGCTTAATATACCTTATAATATCCATCATCGCGGGAGTGAAATTATTAATTAGACCGCCTAAATATTACGCACAGTTAAATAAACATCGTTTATTTTGTCAAAATTAATCATAAATCAGCAAAACAGGTTGCGAAAAGACGTAAATCACGCGATTGTAATTAATTATGATGTAATTATCTCCCTTTCTTCTTTCATTTCCAATTCGGCCCGAGGACGGAATCATGCCTTGAAGAAAATATTAACTGTAATATTGCGATCGCGAATTTCATAAGTTAATATGATATTGTGTATAGAAGATAACGTTTTAAAAACGGTTTGAGTAATAATTTTATTTAAAATTATATCCTAATCAGCAAAATGTATTCAGCATTATATTTATTGGCGAGATTTTGATGCATTCGGGCGATTTAGTGTTGGGACGACTTTGCATTATGTTAATTAGCCGGTGACGTAAATAAAATGGATGCCGTTGTTTAGAAATGTTTTCCCCGATACAAATTTTAATGACAAATTCCCACATTAGTATTGTGTTTTATATTGCAAATTTATCTGAGACCACCAGAGAAAAGACGAGTGGATATTTATTTAATTAATTCGCTGCTTGATTTCTCTCGGCGTACAGCGAGTTACATGGAGTTACACAATATGCGTAATTGGGGCCACGTTCAATTATTAGTTGCCCCGAACATAGCTTAATGGAAAGTATGGCCATTATTATTCATTACGATTTTCATGCTCGTTAGTATCTTTTATTTTTAACAATCCTGATACGAAAAACCGAAAATATGTTCATATTCGGTTTTTCGATATTTACTTTTTATACTCGGTTAGGAAACCGTCAGTGCAGGATATCGGTTTTAAATATGGTATCGGTATATCGCGCAGCCCTATCAGGATAGTCTTATAGCTAATTTGCTAGCAGCGGAGGAGGCCGATCCCGAGCGCCATAATAGCCAGGCCTGACAACACTCATAGTGCTGGCACTGGAAGCAGTGTCATGTCGACACTGGCTGCAGTGTCGGTGTCGGAATGCCTGGAGCTGCTGTTTCGACTGGCTGCAGTGTCAGGGTCGGAATGACTGTATGGCCCGTACTATGCGTAGGTGCGTGATGTCAGTGTTGAAGCCGAAGTGGACACCGGGGGAACTCCCCTCGACTATCATGATGTTATAGCCCTGACTCGGAGGTCCTCGATGTTCACGATCATGTTGCTCGGAATCAACCGTACGTGTGGTGAAATAGCGGTCATATTTGTGACGGGCCTTCTGCAACCCCTGCTGAAACTTAGCAATAAGACTACTGGGGTACTGGAAAAGCATCTTTTACTTGTCAACGATCCCACAGATCAGCCTACCTTCTACTCGCGCCGATGGCACTCGACAACAACGCCGGACAGATAGAAGGCCTTGGATAGAATTACAACTTGCGCCAATCGCTGGTGTATTACCATCAACAAAGAAAAATCATCAGCCATGCTATTCTCACTGTCCACCAAAACCAAGGTTAGCAATCTGACACTAGGCGGTACTCCACTCGAGTACGAGGACCAGCAAACATACCTGGGATTCACATATGACAGAAGATTAATATGGAAGGAGCACATCCAGAACGCAGAGGCAAAGGCCAGAAGAAAGCTAAACATCATGAGGAAGCTGGCAGGAACAAAGTGGGGGTCCCAATGAAAGGATCCTCAAGACCATATACCTAGGTGCTGTACGACCACACCTTGAGTATGGATCCAGCTCATGGATGACAGCAGCTAAATCTCATCAACAGAACCTCGACAGAGTACAAAACCAGGCACTGCGCATCATCACTGGTGGAATGAGATCAACACCAATAGAAAAGATGGAGCAGACAGCAGGCATCCCCCCACCCCACCCCCACACTTAGCAAAGGAAGGGAATGCAAAGCACTGATCCAAGCTGCAGAGTTCAAGTCGTTCAATAACCACCCGATGAAGATCAGGCAAGCGCAGCTGTTATCAGGAAGACTTAAAAGATCAAGTTTTGTGAAAGAGACAAAATCACTTCAAAGGAAACACCAAGAAATGTAGCCAGCACAAATAGAAGACCCAAACCACACCCTTGATCCTCCACCCTGGGAAAACAACCTAGAGAGCATAGCTATTCGCACCACAGTACCTCATCTCACAACCAAAGATGAACACAGTGATGTGAGCAAGAAGGCCCTGACCCTAGCCATGCTGGAAGAAATGTACCCTCAGGAGACATGGATATGGATCTACACAGATGGATCAGCCAAAGATGCAATTAGGAGCGGAGGTGCCGGACTGCACATACAGTATCCAAACGGACAACATGAGTCAGCTGCAATACCGACAGGCACACACTGCACAAACTACAGAGCTGAAGTCGAAGCACTGGTTCATGCAGCTAATACCATCAGCAGAACAGCAGACCCTATTGTACAGATTGTCTTTTTATCTGATGCCCACTCCGTCCTTGAGGCTATCACCAAAGGTAAGCTGCCACAACTTGAAGAAGCACTACACACCATCAAATGCTTTCTGATAGCACTGCAGTGGATCCCCTCACACTGTGGAGTCCAAGGAAATGAGGAAGCAGACAAGATGGCAAAGGTGGGTGCAGAAGAGAATCAGACAGAAAACATGGTTACCCATACAGAGATGAAGACTATCATCAAGTTCCTCTATAGAATGCCTCAATCAGAAGATGCCTACCATCATCTCTCGAGGCCAGAGCAAGTGACCATTTTTCGTCTCAGAACTGGACACAACAGACTAAACCAACACATGTACAGGCGGTTCCACCTTACGACATCGCCCGCTTGTCCTTGTGGAGAAGCGGAACAGACCACAGAGCACATACTTCAATGTTGCAGTACGTATCAGCTGCTGAGAGAAGAGATCTGGTCTTTGTCAACCTCTTTTCTTGAAAAGCTGTATGGGCCTGTTGAAGAACTGCAGAAAACCACAGATTTCATCTTGAGAACAGCTCTCCAAGTGTGATACCGGCGATCGAAAAGAAGAAGAAGAAGACTACTGGGGTCTGCCACAATGATCATATCCTCAACGAGACTGATGAACATGGCCTGGACCTCTGCTCTGCTGACACCATCTATGGAATGCCGCAGCTGGGTCTGTGCTGTAAGGAGGCAGTGGTACAGTGTTTCCATGAACTGATTGATCCGAATGATCCCTGCTGGTGTGATGCCTGAGGTGGTGTGTGGGACAAGGTGCTTCCACACATGTGGATAGTCCTGCCACAAGCCAGTGATGTGTATATTTTGCACCAGCGCTCCACGGGGGGGGGGGGGGGCGGGGGTCGATAGGGGAATCCTGAGAAGTCACGTCTCGAGTCACCATACATAACCCCTAGACCACTGTTGTCACCACCATGCCACTGATAGTCTGGGTGAGCGCTGAACTCTCTCTGTAGTCTGCTGACCGCTGAGACGCTATGACTGTTGAGCTGTGGGTCGAAGTCGTTTGTATCAGGGAGGCTTGCACCCAGCTCATGGAGGATTCGTCGCACCGTAAAGTACGCATGGAATCTGAGACAGCTGGTGATGAGCACAGCTTCAGGACTACCAGAATAGGAGTGAAGCATGGTGGAACTTACTCCACATCCTGCCGTGGCACACCCAATGGCAAAGTTCAGCTGCTGATTCCAGTATGAGAGGCTTGGAGCAGCCACCCAAGTATGAGCTTGCTTCGCATCCTTGATGGTGATAGGGCGGTTGGTCAGCAGTCGTGGGTTGACGGAGAAGCTGGTTCTGGACCGTCCATCCACTGTGATGGTGAACGGTGTTAGCTCTGGTATATCATACAGTAGACCTCTCAGGCCAGTCAAGGGTCTACCCAGGAGGGGCGGTTGGCTCCGGATGACTGTCGTGAGGTTCAGTGGGAAGGCCATCTATACTGGTGTTCTTAAAGCTACATGGTCGGAGCACACTATTTGTAGTCGTCTCAACTCCAGAGACCAGCGAGGCGACCTCGCCATAACATCTCGTTTTTTGGCCCCTCCATATCTATCTATCTATCTTCTGGCGTCGCCAGCCATGGATGGTACCGCCCTCATCAGCCGTCAGTGAGGGGTATAGTTCTGGTTGCTTCTGCCACTCTGATTTGCCATGGTAAACCTGGAGATTAAACCTGCATCACCTGCAGAATCTGCTCATGAGTCACAGAAGGGTTGATTTTGGAGAGCCTGGCGAGCCGTACCAGCTTACTGGTGTGGAGACAGTTGTCTCTTAGACAGTGGGCATCCAGTGCTAGATCGGGTGCCAGTAGCTTTCTGAGACGTGACATCTGGAACGTCACCTTATCACCAAGATAGTAGGTCTGCCGCTGGATGGCTTTCCTGGTCTTACACTTCTGTGCCATCTCCTCTTCCCACTGTATGACATCTGATCCATCCTCGTCTGTGACATCGTCATAGACATCTGGCTCATCGGCGTCTGTCAAGACTCCTGCGTCCTGCTTACTGTCGTCCAGGAGGGCATGCCAGTATCAGGGACCTTCACTGTTCCTTCGCCTCCTTGCCATGCTGGCAGCCTGTTGATACCAGCTCTCCCGCTGTAGTCGCTCTCCTTCTTGTTGACAGATCTGTTGCTGTGCGAGCATCTGTGTGGCCTTTGGGCAACCCTCTATCGGGTTCATCATCTCGGCAAAGGTCAGATATTCCTGGTGTGATATCATGTTGGCGTCAGGTCAATGAGTAATAAGAGTGTAAACTCTAATTGAGCATCCGATATCCCATCCGTGCTGGCATATATATTAATGGAGGGGTTATCAAACAGGTGATTTACAAGTGTGAACAGGCTAGGACTGATAGCTTTCCATAGGTTGCTGTTGGCACCTGGGAGATACTCTATCACGTCCCGGCTGACTTCTACCAGTGAGCTGCTGTGTGCACTGCCCGGAGGTTGATGTAGCACATCGGCGTGTATGTATGCTGTGCCCCACTGGGGCACCTCGAAGAGGACCCATTCTACACGGTACTGTACCACCCATCTCCCCTCTAGAGAGGGTGAGATCACGTTCTCACCACCGGAGAGCAGCAGTCGGACAATCGGCATGGTTATATCTCCTTTTAAACCCCTCCTATAGCATGCTATGGAACCCATATTTTCTCACTCGACTGGTCTTGCTGACCTGGCAGATATGTACGCAGTTAATGCTGCCAAGGTTGAAGAGAGTGATGGCAAGTCACTCACCCTACAGTACGAAGCAAGCTCAAAGGCATTCTCCCTCCGCCCCATTGGTGGTGATGGGGTGGAGCTGCTCATAGACCTCAAGGACGTGTCGAAGGAGCGCCGGAGTCGCAACATAGATGGCCACAAGATTGTGTTTCGGTATGATTTCCCGAAGAGGAAGTACATCCTCGAGCCGTTGATTGAGCTCTCGGATACAGAGGTGGCAGACATCAACACCCTAAATAACGACCTCAGCTTTCATCTGGTCAAACCCTATTCAAGCGGTACCCCGCTACTGACCCATGATGGGCTGCTATTGACCCTGGCAAAAAACCTGCAGTTCATATTTGATAAGAATGAAGTGTGGTACCGCGCTGGACCTGGTGGTGAATGGCAAACATGGTTGCTACTATATAGGCCTCCCGCAGTCATCGACATAGAGGTTACTCCCCTCTCTACAATGGATGGGACAGTTCGAAAGCTCTACAATCGGGTATCATCCTTCCTCACCTACATAGGTGAATGTGTCTCCCTGACGAGGGTGGGTCACCGAATTGGGGTTACAGGTGGAAAGCTCCTGCTGCATTGTCCATTCGATGGCCCAGAAGAAGCTGTTAACCTCCAGGAGGGCATCCTACGGGTAGATGGTGTGTCACATGTCTCCAAAGCCAAGGGTGCTGTTAAACTGCTTCAGCGAGTCAGACTCACTAGCCCGCAAACGACTCATATAGTCCTAGAGCTACGTTTCTTAGCCGGCGGCAGAGTGAAGCAGCTAGCCCCTGCCCCTTAGGGGATGATGATCACTATCGATCCGGATGGAACAGGGCTCGATCTGGCACAGATATTTCTCGAGGGGTTCATTCTGTTCAGTTTAACTCATCATATATAGCCATGATTCTCATCATACTGCTCGTGCTGGCGTCTACAGAAGTGGCACAGGGCGCTGAGACTGCCATGATATTGGATGCCAAGTGGGCCCACTTCCGGAATGCCCCCCAGTACAATCCTTGGATCGACCCCTTGCGGGAGAAACATTTACAACCGCTTTCACCCACGTGAAGAGATCGAGTCTGTCTGCCACTTCTATGGGGTGTAGATGGTAGGACGTGGTTGTCTGCTGATACACCTGCTCAACACCAGATTATCTGCGTAACATGTGAACATTCCAGAGTCCAGAGGGCGGTGGGGGCCACGGATTGCTGAACGGCAGCCAGTTGAGGGAGGTGGTATCATTTTAATTCCGACACTACTACTGCGGGGCATAGCTAAAACTGGAAAGGTCCATTGATCGTTAAGTATTATCCTGAAAGACGGAATCACAACCGTGGAACAAATTACATTCTTGCTAATATATCATCGTGATATTGGATTATCTCAGGTCGAGGAGAAATTCATGTCATTAAAACATCCAAACCGTGAACATAGAGCAGAACTGTATTAATTTGATAAAATGGCTATATATTGACGCCATACTAAGTGACGTCTCCCACCCGTCATAGGGAGGTCATACCGCAGTGCAGTCAAGTTACCCACTCCAGCCATACACTGGTGACGCCATGCCACAGTGACGTAACACCCATACAGCCCAGTAGCAGCTTCAAAAAATGATAATTTGAAAGGCTACTTCAGGAAACCTTTAGGGTATTAATCATAAAACGCTGATATTTTTGAAATCAGACAAAAGTCTCTTAAATATTACACGAAAATAACGTCAATAGAAGGATCCATTTCTAGCTATGTACCGCCCATTTCTAGTTATGCCACGTCCATTTCTAACCAATCTTTACCCACGCTTTGCGCGTGTTGAGATGCATTTATATACTTTGAATTCTGACTTCCCCGATTCTAAATTTCGAGTAAACCTGTTTAATATTTTAAAACTAATTAGACTGGCTGCTGTTGCTGCCTATGGCCGAATGCATTAAATAGTAAAGACATACAATTCATGAACTTGATGGACTATTCAATGTTCTTGACGGACCTAGATACGTCATGCTTTATATATTTTGATTTTTACGTCAGCCTACATGTGACGCAATTGATTACGACGTCATATACTTGGTTTAAACAGAATTTTATTTTGTTCAATGGGAGCACAGTAAGACATAAGTCATATTACTTGAATATCATATTAGATTTATCCATTGGTTTACAGGAATGAGCATTGCTAATTAATGATGATGATTTCTGTATTCTGCGGCTGTAGTAGTAGAAACATCCTACAGCTGCAATCAGTCCTTCTTCGCTTTTGCCCACTGTGTCTTGTCCTCAGTCGAAATCCTTAGCTTCCTCCGGTCCATTCTTGACTTGAGTGTACCGAGTCCTGCTTTCTTGAGGTCACCTCGTAACACGCTTAGCAGATTTATGCAATGGCGTCCTCTCCTGGCTTTGTATTTGCTGGGTCCGAGTAGGGCGAATACCCATGCTCTCTGTGCTGGTGTCTCTTCTGGCATCCTTAGCACATGGCCAAACATGTGCCATCTTTGCTGAGCGACGTTTACAGACAGCGGCGACGTATTACACATCTTGTATAGTGTATCGTTGGAAATTATGCTGGCTGGGCATTGGTGTCCAGTGATGGTACGGAGGTGTTTGCGGTGGCAGCCATCGAGTTTGCCTCGAGCTGCCTTTGGAGCTGCCTAGCTGTTACAGTTATACAGCATCAAGGATACGCAGGTTGCATTGTATAAACGTAGCCTCATTATCAAGGGTATCTTTGATCTACGAATCCATAGCTTCCAGAAAGACTGGAAGGCTATTCACCCCCATGACGCAGCGTGCAGAAATGTCAGCAGTACTGCAAAGCAGTGAGTCCAGGATTTCACTTTCCCTCCATGGTTCGCCGCCACGAAGTGGGTCGTCATTTTCTATATTTTCATGCTTTGTCGATAGGTATATGTGGGTGAGCTCTGTTTTGGATTTATTCATAAAGAGATTCTCAAATTTTAGTTTGCTTGCAGCTATTGCGAGAAGTTCGTCATGGGGCTTCTTGTTCTCGTCTATGAAGTCCACATCGTCGGCATATTCCATCTCTAGCGGTATGCCCAGTATTGACACTGGGGTGGGGGTGGGGGAGAGGGGGGTGGTCTTGTGAAACTTTCCCTTCCCACATAGATTTAAACGCGGCAGCAAGGTAGCAGGTGAAAAGCACCGGAGATAGACCATCTCCCTGTGGGGAGCCGATTGACGCCTCAAGCTCTACATACTTCACTGACTTGACTCGTACTCTCAGCTTGGTGTATGCAAGCAGTAGTCTCACTAGTCGTAGCTCATCTTCATTGCAACTGGCCTGGCGTAGTACATCTAGGATCTTTGAGCGGTTAATTGTGTTGAGGGCTCGTGACATGTCAATGCCCATTTTGTGGAAGTCCCAGTGTTTGGACATAAGTACCGACACAAGCATGCGTTGAGCCCATACAATGTCTGCGCAGCTGCGTCCATGTTTGAAGCCACGTTGATATGATCCGGTGAAGTAATCGATCTTGTCTCGGATGCGGCACAGAGGAACATTGGATAGGATTTTCCGTCTGCTGTTAAGGAGAACAATGGGCCGCAGATTGGCTGCGGGGGGGGGGGGGGGTGTGTGGCAGGTGGCTTCTTGGGCTTGGGTAGTGCGATAAAGGTGCTAATTAATGGGTTTTTTGGGGTTTTTTTTATAGTTTTTTTTTTAATTACCGTGTTACTCCTTCTCCGTATTTCGTCCCGAGCAGACTTCCTTTGACGAGTCATAAACCTGCTTACCACAACACTTGCTATATTGAGTTCGAGTATATAGGACTCCGTTACAGCATATCTTCTTGAGTTCACTGCAATATTTACCGGCAAATAATTCTGGAACAGATAACATCATTATAATAATTAGATTTGTACAATCATTCTTGCAACAACGGCCACGTTTGACTGGCTAAAATTAGTCAGATAGTTTGTTTTTTTAACATGTGCGTTGGCTCTGAGCGGACAAACACTAGATGGTTAAATATACCTAAATTTCGAATATCTTGTCGAGGTACCCCGCTTACAAATCCGAACCCCCGAAAGTATAATCTGATAACGATATCATGTGGTACAAATTCGTATCACGTGGTACAAATTATACTCGATGACTCCTGCTTCAAGCGAGATTAAAAATGTGCGCATGCGTAGATAGGTAAAGCCACCACGTGATACTTCCGATTGGAGTACTCCGATAACTAAACCGAAGTCGGCCATAGTTAGTTAGTAGTTACCAGATCCCTCATCAGATTGTTATTGGACAGAATTTGGAATCGGGTACCAGTCTCGGTTAACCTTTCACTCGTATGTTTTGAAGGCCAATAGGTATTGGTATTTTTGTACATTAAGACGTCAAACAGAGTCCACATGAAAGAACGTGGGTTGGGAATAGTTATTGTTAACGTTGGCATGCGGTATGAAAGTATAATTTCATCAAGCTTATATTAGTCAGTGAAATATTGACATCTTTATGTACATTTGATCGTTGCAAGCGAAGGCCACTTGCCATTTTGAATTGTGCGTCAATTTCGAATTAATCAATGGGCCTTTTCACTTTATCAATCCATCATATGACGTCATAATCAACTACGTGATATGTAGGATGACGTCATAATCAGTGACGGCATAAGTGATGTAGATAAGTACGCCACGAATGCATAATTGGAGACGGGATAAACGTTGTTGTTCGAATTGCATGTCTTTACTAGTTAATAAATATTCTTTTGAATATTTTGAAACTAATTTGACTGGGCACTGTTACTGCCATAGGCAGCAACCAGCACCCAGTTAAACCTTTTTCAAAATATTAAACAACTACCTGTATAGTTTTCAGGAAATTAATGGTTAGGGTTAGGGTTGGGGTTAGGGTTAGGCTCTGACTATCAATTTCCGTCCTGAGCTCCCTTAGGTTTATTTTCGTCTTTACAGGTCCTAGATTATCTTCTTCGAGGTCTGATCGCAAAACACTGAGCAAGTTTATATTGTGACGGCTTTGCGTGCTTGATACCTGCTGGCACCTACCACTGCAATTCACCTTTCCAGAGTACCCACCCATCATATGACGTCATAATCAACTACGTGATGCGTAGAATGACATCATAATAAATGACGTCATGATGGCGTCGATAAGTACGTCACGAACGCATATTTGAAGACGGTCTCTGCGTTGTTCTACACATTGGATGTCTTTACTAGTTAATAGCGACCGCAGTGAGCGAAGAAGCCACCGCGAACTAAGTGAGTGTATATAGATAACATGTACGTACATGTAATGAGGAAAAATCAACAGAAAATGAGACAGGGAACCAGGCTAAAATATATATACCATGCGACAGAGAACGCTTCGTTTCCGGTGGCGAGCTTTTTTTGCTTCCGGTTTCTGCTTATGATATAGCTTTTGTGGTTTCTTCTTGGCCCCCGTTGCATTATGGTATATGGTTCTTCATTATGCGTATGTTCCCCTATTTATTTTAGGGCAACCTACTGCGCATTTTCAATGTCCAAAATTTGTGTGATATTGTTATCACGAAATAACGTACATTTACTTCAGAAAGTAAAACGGTTAAATCGTCTGATGCAGACCAGATACAAGTTTTATTTATTCCTACTTATGCGTCTGTAAATGCAATATGTTTGGTTGACCGTCTCGTATTATTTTTAATGCTCATGGCCGTGGAAAGTCGTTGGTGTCAATGTCGTATGTATTTAGCGCTGATAGCAGGACATTTAAGGCCGGGTACCACGAGATTCGGACCCGGATGGAATGTACATTCATGTATTTACTCGCAGACATGCAATAATTCCCGCTTTTTGTAGCTTATGTCTGGATAAACGCGATCTAAAAATTCTAGCTGACGACATTTCATTATGACGTCATAGTTACTATGGACTTGTTTGTATTTCCCCCAAATAGCGAGGAGCACCGTCGATACGTCGGTACAAACATTATAACGTGAAGGGTTATGAAATGAAATGAATTCATTTCATTTCTTTTCGTGCTACATGACATTTTAATAACATTTTGTCGACCCCTTAACGAAGTTGAAGATGGCCCAACATAGCGATTCAAATGGCACCCGACATCCCCGTCCGACATGCACCAAGAATTAGATAAACAAGTTCAAGGTTCAAGTTTCAAGTTTCTTTATTACTCCCAGGTCACACAGTGGCATATGGGGGAAATTATATATTACATAGTAGGCGGTGTGCTTAATTTTAACATTGATAATTCATCATTATTATTATTATTATTATTATTATTATTATTTATTATTATTATTATTATTATTATTATTATTATTATTATTATTATTATTATCGTCACCTTCAATTAATCAGTTCCATATTTGTTTTTCCACGTTTATCGGTCCGTGCTTGTGCGGCGGTTTCTTCCACGTTGGAAATAGGTAGTAATCACTTTAATAAGGCGGCAGATTTTTGATAGCAACTTTGCATTATTGGTGGAGAAGAGCTTATGGAATTTGAAGAAGTTAGGTCTTAAATAGTAATATGGCGGTAGTAATTCTTGTCTGGGTTGTCTAAAAAAAAGCTACAGATAAAAATGTAATGGAACTCGTCCCCTTTTACGCAAATGGTGCATTTCTTGGGGTTCCATCCCACCTCCCTTTCTCTATTGGGAGCTAGTGGTTGCCTGTTCGGAATCGTGTGAATATTATCCTCCTACTGTCCCCGAGTTTTAAAAGATATTTTTCCATTTCCCAATTATGTTTGAAACTATCATAGATTTTACCCTTCCAAGATATACCCTTATCCGTGTGCCATGTCTGAATGAATTGATCCAAACACGACGACGTTGGCTTTATCTGTATTTAGTTTTAGTTTCCGGAGGGTGCAGTATTTTTCAAAAGCGTCTAGTGCCTTTTGTAAATCGGATGCGCCGTCGGCTAGTATAACTGTATCGTCTGCATAGAGAAGGATAAATAGTTTAAATAGGGTGATAAATTCGTCATCTTTATTTGTTAGTTCTATTTGATTACAGTTTTGCTCACGTAGAACGGTTTCTAGGTCGTTGAATATATTGCGAATAATATTGGTGACAGGTTAAACGTTAAATTTTTTTCAATGGGCATTTAGTTTATTAAGAGCGTATCTGTTCTTAATAAAACTATACAGATGTGCTCTATACCAACATTGATTGCATCCAGACTGCATCATAAGAACAATGATTTTCAAATTATTTCCATATTTTTACAAGGTTTGGACTTAGTTTCTTTTGCACCAAGAATTAGAATGTTAAAAGTAAAAAGAAAACTGCAGCGGAAACCCGGCGTACAGGTTCCGTCCTCGAGTTATGATTTCATGCGCAAGTTCAAGTTCAAGCTCACTCTATTACACTCGGGCCTTGTATAGGCATATGAGGTGTTACAGTCGATACTATATTTTATGACGGTAGATTTTATATACTTAATTATATTCATTATAGATTTATCGACAAAATGCGATTCGTACACTAGAAAGTAGCACTAGGAGAAAGGTCGAAATATTCGACAGCTATTAGATTGTGACTCAAATCGTACGGTTGAAAATGGCACAAAGAGACGCATATAAGCGAGTAGCAGAGCGAGTACAGAAAACCGTAACCTAAAACTATTCAATGGCAATAATAATATTTTAATGACATTTTGGCTGACCGGCTAACTGACCGTACCAATATAATAATATCGTTGTCAAATTTGGAGACAGCTTTACCTCAAATGGATTAATGGACACAATTCTATACAGCCTAGAGACAAATCACATGTTGAAAGGATTTAATTAACTAAATACTGGCTGAGAATATGTAACCTTAACACTGACACTCTATTATACCAAACGTATATGTATTCAAACCGACCACTAGATAGATCAAAGTGTGCTACTTCAATGAAAATCATATGGACTTATTTTGACCTTGTCATCACTATCACCACCACCACCACCACCACCACCACCATCACCACAACCACTACGATCACCACCATCACCGTCACAACCACCAACGCCATCACCCAACCACCACCACCACCACCACCACCACCAACACCAACACCAACAACAACAACGACGACAACAACAACAACAACAACACTGCCACCACCAGCGCTAGCAACATCACGAGCCACCACCACCGGCACCACCAACACCACCGCCAGCAGCAGCTGTCATATTGATAACATTGGATGCATGAATAAAGAATGTATGTACACAACAATACATATGTTTTTGCTTATCGGCGATACATTAAAATGCAAATAGATCCTTTACTTACGTTATCTGTCCGTCGGTCTGTCTGTCTGCCGGTTGGTCGGTCTGTCAAATCTGTGTCATTTTGCAAAGACTGTCTATGTCGCATCTATAGCGCTTTCGCAGTAGGTTTTAACCAGATTATGAGAGATGCGAACATAACTTAAACATTTCTTTACGCGTTTGTTCTAAACCTTTCTGGAAGCATATGATTAGCTCAGTCCATCCGGCGGTAGGCTAACATATCAAACGAGAATTTTGATTGGTCAATCTTTTCGGTGTCTATCTTGGATTTTCCAAGAATTCTCCGGAAACCGTTTTAAAAGCATCTCCTCCTAGAGCGCTACTTCGGCTGGAAAGATCGTATTGTGGTAGGCTTTAGCACATATATTCACAATTTTAGTTGTAAGATTTCTTCGGTGGCTCTCTTGAGTTTTCCTGAAATCCTTTAACCCCTTATTTGCAACCCTAGGCCTAATCGATGCCCCAATTTAACCGAAAAGCCGATAGAAAGATCCTATGGTGGTACGTTTCAACACATCAAACGAGAATTTTAATTGCTCAATTTGTTTCGGTGGCCATTTTGGATTTTCCGAAAATTTCCCTGAAATCCTTTAAAACACATCTAAATATAAACCACTTCGCAAATTTGTATAAAATGAAAGAATTGTGGTATTGCGGTGAGCAATATAGGCCACGTGGGCTTCTCGTTTAAGCTCCATAGCATATGCTGCTAGTTAGAAGTCGATTCATCAATGCATTGTCCCGTCCATCTTCCATAACCTATTTTGAGCGTATTAACGAAACCTCATCTCCGCATGTTGATTGAGAAATTTGGAAGAACATACTATTTCTTTAGCCAATCCGCCCATCATTTAATATAACATAACGTACTATACGATAGTCTACTATTGCATGACACACTATAACATTATCCTTACATTTTTCGCGTATGTGTGTACGTGCGTGCGTTCGTGAGTGCATATGCGCGTGCGTGTGTGCCTATGCATTCATATTTTCGTTCACAGAGAATTAACTATGGTGATGGTGGCGCAAAACCCAAATTTACTTTTCAGTCGCCTGGTGTTTCTATGTTTTGGAATAGGTTGCTCCATAGCACACCATATCATTGCGGGGTAGAGAAATGTAGTAATAACTACAATCACTCTACGAATATGCCTCATTCATATGAGATTCCAAAACTACCTTTATTTTCAGGTGACGACCCACCACAAAAAACTGACACTTCATATGACGTCTGGCGGTTTGAGGTACGTTGCGTCACATCTGAAGTAGTTAATGATCACATTGTTTTGCTATAAGAAAATCCTTACGCGGGAAAGCGAGGCAGGCATTAATTTCACTCGGAGAAGCAGCCAGTAGCAGTGAGATTCTAGCTAAATTAGACACGTTATTTGGTAATGTTTGTTCCAACGAATCAGTGATGCAGCAGTTTTATACAGCGATGCAGAGAGAGGGAGAAACAGTGACAGCCTTTGGGTGTATGTTGCAACAGCTGTTACAGATTGCGATTGACAATAAACATGTAAACTGTACTGTGAAAAATGACATGCTAAGATCTAAATTTTGGACAGGTCTACGAAACGAGAAGCTGAAAAGCCAGATAAGGCATAAATATGATACTACACAAGACTTTTACTCTTTACTCAGAGAGATAAGTGTAGTAATTTAAATATATACATATTGTACAAAGCAATAGGCAAATCGCGTCCACAACCGGATTAACTACTTCAAAAGATTGATCCACATCAGGTTATGCGCCAGACATTTGCAGCCCCGCCCACGTTCTGAGAGTGTTTGGATCGATTTATGTACTTTGAACCTTGAGGTAACATGATCCCCTTTTTTCAAGGTGACTATGCAGCTAGGATGCTGAATATTTTGAAACTAACCTGACCGGGCGCCATTGCAGTCTACGAGTGCAACAACACCCAGCCGAACTAGTCTCAAAATGCCAACAGAATGTTCATTAGATAGTAATTAACCATTCAAAGGATCTGCAAACTTGACGGACTTTTAAATGATCATGGTTGAGTTAAATTCGTCATTCGTTAAGTAGTTTGATTGTGACATCAGCCTACATATGGCGTAATTGATTGTGACGTCATTACTTGAGTAACTCACCGGATCTCACCATTAGAGTTATTTATGGGCAACTGTTATATTAGTATACAGTTTTTATAAATCTTACGATGAAGTGAGGAACATTACCTCAAGGGACATATTCAGTATTTTAAAGATTCATTTGGAATGAGATTACATTATAGAGTACCTTAAGTTATTTGCAGAACTCAGGACTTGAATAATTGTATGTCCCTCTCTTCCTGTGATAGCACTTTGACGAGCTGTGTCAGAGGGCTTATCTGAGTTAAATATCACTGATGTCTATAGCTGCATATGCAGTGCATTAAGGTCAATCTATGGACAGTAACATCATTATTTTAAAGGTCATGGCCTCCAAAGTCCTTGGTCTCCAAAATCATTTCTTTTTTTCAACTGCCCTGTATTAACCCGCCTTTACTGACTAATTCTTAAGCTCCTAATGAGATCGTTGTTGACAGGATTATAATGTCGATTCCGAACAGAAATATACTGAAAATTATTGTTGACTAGGGTATCAACAACACGCAGCCAAATTGTTTTTTTAAAGTCAGTCAAATCGTTTTAGGTTTCTTTGATAACTGTTCTGAAAATAGAATGAAATAGACTGTTGCACTGTTTATTCATTTGAACAAACCATCATGAAATCTTTTAGTGTCATGAAAAGAATGATAGGGGTTGCGGCTCACAAACCACAGTGGGGTGGGGGAGGTGATAATTGCCCTGCATAAAAAGGCTAACATTTCAATTTCACCCTGATCTCAACACAATTATTTATCCAATGATCGATTTAAAAGCGCATTTATTTCTGAAGATAGTTGTGCGGAGAACCAACTTAATGTTTTGAAAGCATGTTGACTGAATGATGTTGCTACCTAAGGAAACAATTACGTTCAGTCAAATTGTTTTTAAATAATGAGCCAGGGCATTTCCAGAACGTTAGGATGCATTGAGCAGTGTTAAATAGATAACCGGAGAAGTAACATCAATAAACCTCCAAATGCAAAATTAACCCGGTTCCTTCTAGCACGGCTGAGGAAATTAGTGAAATTATTCCACCACTGCTTGTATGTATTGAAACAAGACTGGATTTTTGTGAGAAATCTTGTAGCCTGCCTGGCAATTATCGTTTTATGTTTGTTGAAATCTGTTGCTATTTAGGGTAGCAGCAACTTTCAGTCATGAGTATTTATCTGTAGGGAACTGAAATATTTAATATGATGATTGTCCGAGTTTGTTTACATTTCTCTCAGCGTGTATAACTAGTTGTTGCTTCGCCGCCCATTCGCTCACCACCCACCCACCCCCGTATGTAATGATATTTTGTTACATGTAATGAAGCCACTCTATTTTGCGTCAAAATAAAATAGCTATTATGGAGTTTGTTTGGACAATTATGTTGCTGGAATGAGTTGCTAAATTGTTGCCATCAATTCAGTCACTTTGGCCGGAATTCAATAAGGATGTTTAAACCAGGTTTAGCCTAAACCGGGTAACAAATCACAAAGTAATTGCGATGTTAGTTTTATAGATAGGGAGATATCTCCAAATTTTCATTGTTTGAGAGCTAGGTCACGGCCCCGTGCAAGAGGTGTAGCCTAAATTAAGTTTTAAACAAGTACACATTGATGCAAGGCATCAATGGTAAATAGCGTGCCCGGAAGTTATTACAATTCTGAGAATAAACTCAACTGTTTCATGAAAAAATGAAGTTATATAAAGGCATACAAGCCACTTATGACAAAAATATATGCGGACAATAAACTCAAAAGAAGGAATATTTCTTGCAAAAAGATATGGGCAGTATTAGCTATGGGCTAGGAAAAGCAGCTTATATTTTTGGTCAGTCCAACAATTTTTCCATCCATCCTTTTTCTCCATGGCCAAACAACTTAACAGAGAGATGAACAGACAAAATTAAAAGCAGCCAGGGATGAGAAAATTGCACTACTGCATCAACAGAGAGTAACAGATCAAATTTGGGTCATTAGGTATCAACAACTTGTAAAGATAAAAAACCCAACAGAACTGGCAACCCAGTCAGTAGAAAATCAGCGTAAGAAGCAGTACAAACCCTGACACCCATTCAAACATATTAAAGAAAAACTGTAAAGAATATTTTAAACCTAAATCTTGATACCTTCTTAAACAGACGTGAAGAGCTTATTACCCGGAAATATATTGGTGAAATATACACTGCAATGCTAGTGAAATGCACAAAGCAAGTATATTTTTGATGCAATTCAGGACCCCGATCTGTACAGACAGATAACCTTTTCAACAAAGTTAAGTGGCCAGGATAGAACCAATATCGTGAACCTAGTTTTCTCCAACGAAAATAATATAGTAGAAAACATTCTGACTGAAGAGCCAGTGGGAAACAGCCACGACATCGTGATCTGTTTCATTTAGCTATAATATCTATGTCACCTATTAAACGATATCTTTACTGGAAACAGTGCCAAACTATTAATTCAAATATTTTTGCTCGACAAAAAGGCCAAAATCGGCCTCAACCGTTGTAATGATGACGATCGTGTTGACCATATGTGCAAATGTTAGGGTAGTAGCCTGATAAGTCAGGTTCTACCAGTACACGCGGCTAATAATTTGGGATATATAAAAATATTTTCACATTACTATAGTAAATATTTGGTGGTAGAATTATTACAATATTTCGCACAGCAGGAGAACATAGTGAGTTATATATGGCCTTATGTTCGAAAACTGGCTACAAGGCATGTAGAGATATTCTGGTACCGAATATAGTACATTATTGGAATTTGACAATGGTGTGCCACTACTAAATTGCATATGACGAAATTACTGTACAGTAAACATTTTTTAAACCTTTGATACTTTATTAGCGTATTCATATACGTATCTAACCATATGGGTGAACTTCTGGGGTCGAACCTATTGCAATCAGTGTGGTACAGAAAATCGTTGATCTGACAGAATTTGCGCCAATTTTCGGTATGGAATTGTGTACTATGAAATTACGTTCCTGTAGAATTTTTTTAAATTCGGAATACAACTAGCATATTTCCTATAAGTATTTGTGGGTGAAATTCTGGGGGTGAACGTATTGCAATGAAAACCATGAATTATCCTAAGTTTGAGCTTATTTAAGTTATGAAATTTTTAAATCTCACTGCGTCGTAAGCTTATGCCTATATCTATCTAAATATATGGGTGATATTCTGGGCCAAACCCATTATGAGCGATATGCCAGGACATACCGACACCTATCTGAATGTGGTGAATGTGAACCAACCATATTATAATGGGGCCATATGGCGAATATGTAACTACCTATGATGAGATTACTTGATGGTCGAATTGTGCAAAAGCACTAGCTCATATTGAGTTATATACATCCATATATAAAAAAATTATTACAAATCGAGAACAGACATTCTGATACCGAATATAGTAAATTGTTAGCATTTGACAACTGTCCGTGGCTACTAAATTGAATATTACGAAATTACTATGTGGTAGAAAACTCAAGATTCATTAGTGTGTTCATATCGCTATCTAACCATATCGGTGAAATTATGGGGCCAAACCTATTGCAGACAGGTAATAGTAGGGCATTGAAAACCCGCAGTTCTGACAAAATTGAAACGAATTTACGCGATGAAATCGTATACTACGAAATTACTTCACGGTGGAATTTTTTTTTAATTCCCAATATAACTATCGTATTCAAATCCCTCTACGTCTATGTGAGCGAAGTTCTGGAGCCGACCATATTACATCCAGACAGTAGGTCACCGAAAAGCACGAAAAACCCAACATGTAAGCCAATTTTTGCCTAATAAAATTATTTCATCTAGAATTTGTTAGATTCGGAATATACCTAGTATATTACGGCTCAAATCTATCTAGGTAAAATTATGCGGCTAAACATACTACAGACAATAGGGCACTGAAAACTGTGAATCACCGGAGATTTATCAAATTTTCGGTATGAAATTGTGCACCACGAAATTACTTCATGGTAAATTTTTTTTAACCTCAATCCATTTCTTCACTAGCGTATTGATATACCTATCTAACTATATGGTTGAAATTCTGTGGCCGAATTTCCTGTAGACGTTCTTAACTTAGCACATGCATAGGCCTACACTTTCGGTTGATTTCTGTATTCAACAATCTGCTACAATATTATTGACAGCGGTTTTGACTGGAAATGTGTAACATTGGTAGTCTATCAACACTACTACATAATTGCATTGGCCCTACATAGATTTATTACCATGGATGGATTAAAGACAAAAGGATACTACTGATAATCACACATCCATTATTCATTTGTATCCCTCAAGTTTTCTTTCGATACGAGATCGAGAAATGTATTTCGTATGTAGGGGCCTATTGAGTAGACATTGACGTAGCGATTTCACGATCCACGGTGTTGCTTTTACAGTCTGCTATGGAGATAGACTGGGTCTCGGTCTGTCTGGTATACGAAGTTGAGTCTGTGTAACAGTCTAGTCGTTGTGACAACGTAAGATGACCGGTCACTACATTAGAGGTGTAGTTTCGAAGAAGCCAAGCCTTTATTTTTAGATGGATCCATTATTGTTAGCGAACTCTGTCTACTTTTTCGCCCTCTACAATATTATTACGTATGTTTTTCTTTTGAAATTTAACATACACATAGTACGCCTCAAGACTGTCTGTAACAAGTCTGTAATGTCTACCCTATCTCGAATGCAACGAATGTGAATCATACTATAATACAATACGGGAAAGGTTAAACAGACATGGTACATCATCGTCGTCCTCATAATTTATTAACCCTGTATTACCTAAATTGAGTCAAGAATATAAAAAATTATTTGGTTATTGAGTGCCTATTTGCAGGCCAATAGACGACTGTTTTGAAGAGTTACTATTGGAATGACTGGCCCAATTATCGAGCCAGTCATTTCAGTGGTGAATTTTCAAAAAATATCTTCTCTTGACCTGCAAATTAACATCCTCAAGATCCATGTAGAGGCCGGTTTTGGCGGCCTCCTCATGAAAGGGTTAAAATACATTAAGAGAAGATGATAGGCTTACATGGGCAGTCGTTGTCGTTGCAATACTTAATACAGGTCTATGATAGTAACAAGCACGTGGGTAGGGTGACCAGCTTAAGTGTTAAAGAGAGATAGAGTTCTTACCCAATAGAAAATTGGCCTTTGAGTGAATACAATGCTATTTATTCTGCATTGCATAGCGGACAAATTATTTGCATTGTGTCCACACAGATGTCACAACCCCCTCCTCTGACCCCCACTCCACCCCCTGAACACACACTTGCAGTGCATGCGTGCTTTGTATGTGGATAACTATTACAAATGTAGTGGAAAAAGTACTGTAATAGATGCTGACATTTACACCTTTATTGAACAGGTTTAGTCAATTAAAACATTGTTATTGAAGGCAGCAACAGCGTTCACTAAAACATAGATGCTGATGTATGTTGATGGTAGTTTTTAAGTATTAGCGGTCAATTGCCATATAGGATCACTTGACCTTTATTAAGGGTTGTTTTAAAAAAACATAGCTATTGGTGATTGGTTCTTAACTATTAGCAGCAAAATTATTGCATATGACCACCTATCTAAGGGGACCACTTTAGTTGTGACTCTAAAACACATTGCTATTCCTGTATAGGACCACCCATCTAAACGAGTATTTAGCCTAATGCATAGGACTACCTATCTAAGGTAGACCACTTGAGTTGTACTGATAACCACCATGCATATATACGGTTGAAGCTAGTGAGAGGGAGAGGTAGGAGAGGGGGGGGGGTGAGGTGGAGGAGGCGGGTAGTTGAAGGGACGGGGGAGATAGAGTCAACTATGTGATGATATAGAATATATCATTATGTTCCAGCCCTAATACGTCTACAATTGCTAACCGCAACGTGTTTTGTTGCAACGGTCGTGTTCTAAAGCTATGAAATACGAAACGATATCTGTTGCGTGTTGCTATTGCTGCTAGTTGATGAAAAATTAATACAGTTACATAACGCATAGCGACATTTGAATGCGAAACTTGCATACATTCTGGGAATATTTGGATAAATCACTATGTTTCAGCCTTAATAACTTTGCAACGACAAGTAGCAAGAGGTTTCTGTTGCAAGGGTCGTATTCAGAGGTTTCCACATACTAAGACATCTGAGATATGTGTTGCAATTGTTACTAGTTCCAGAATTATTAATACGATTACATAGCGTGCTTGGCACATGAAACTTGTATAAATTAGGGGAAATTAAGGAAAAGATCAGTATGTTCCAGCATTAATAATGTTTGAACGGCCACTTTCTGTTGCATGGGTGGCGTTCATAGATGACGAAACACTAAGAAACTCGAGTTTTGCGTTGCTATTTCTATTAATTATTTAATTATTAATACGCTTGCATAGTGCAGTTGAATGTGATACTTGTAAAAAAAAATACAGAAAAATATTGAATATTATGGAAGTGCACCACATGAATTTTATTGATGGCGATTCTCAAAAACACTGCTCTTAGAGACAGTAACAATTTTCGTTAAGACAGAGATGCTGATGTATGATGACGGTGGTTCTTAGTGATTAGCGCTCAATTACGTTCTATGACCACCTATGTAAGTGAACCGCTTGAGTGGTGGTTCTCAAACCCATTGCTATTACAGTATAGGACCATACATCTATGCACTGAATTAGCCTACTGCATTAGAATACCTATCTAAGGTGGACCACTTGAGTCTTATTGGTGATGCTTCTAAAACATTGCTATTTGTGGTTATTGTGAAACCTGTGGCATCTTAAACCACAGGTATGACAGGTCGTAACAGACCACCTTTAGAAACATTTTAATGTAATTAATTAACCTACTATTATCTCCCCAAAACAGGGAAATCATAACATTAGCAAACTAACTTCCATGATTTATATGCACAGCACACCATTGGATAAGTTATGGGAGATCTATCAGAACTATCTTAATAACAAGGGCGATCAATCTGGCCAGAGTAATTCAGCTAAACAATTAAGGTTTACCCCACTTTTTAGTGAAAAATACGACTGTGACCTATAACATAAATGATAAAAATTGTTATTAAAATGTTATCTTTAATAGGCCTACGTTCGAAACTTGTGAGGATGATATATTTAAGAGTTCCAATCATGGCCACTCACGAATGCAACTCAAGCTAACTAAAGGTGGCTCAATAGCTATTATGGCATAGCCGCCTGTGCCAATCAAATCAAAGTGTTTTGGTGGCCATTTTGAACTTTTGATTTGAAGGATTTTGATGATGAAAATGTCTTCCTATAAGTTGTTTCATCGCACGAGCCCAGATTTGGCACTTTTGAACGTGTCTCATGTATGTTGTATAGTGGATTAATGTGATAGCGATTTAATTCTCATTTAATGCAAGTTGACCATGGGGCTTGTTAGCCCATGAACTTATGAATGCCAATATAAAACTTGCACTTATTATCCCCCATGTTCTAATAAAATCTGTCGATTTGTCCATCCGCCCATTCGTATTTCCATCCTTCCATCACGCCATCTCCTCCCAAACCATTTGGTGGAATTAAATCAAATTTAGTATATGGGTTACCCATATGATTCCACTTTGCAAGACGGTATTTAGATTTGGCCCCGTCCCCAGAGAGCGTGGCAGGGTCAAAAGGTCAAATCAGTTGTAACGCAACTCCTCTGAAATCGTTAGACAGAACACAACCAATTTTGAGATCTGCGTTACCTATATGATTGCAGAGGGCATAATGCCATTTAAATTTGGCTTCGAGCCCCACCCCACCCAGGGTGTGTGGAAGGGGTCAAAAGGTCAAATTTTAACATGCGGAAATTGATTGTAATGCATCTCCTCTGAAACAGTTGGACGGAATTCAACCACATCTGGTATGTGAGTTACCTATATCAACATGGAGTGGATGAGAACATGCTCATTTGGCCCCGCCCCATGTGTTGGGGATTGGGTCAGAAGGTCATACAATTGATTGTAATGCAACTCCTCTGGCACTGTTGGATGGAATTCAACCAAATTTAGTATGCCAGTTACTCATATCGATGTGGAGTGGATGAGCACATTTACATTTGGCCCTCTGCACCCAGGAGGTGTGGGATGGGGGTCAAAAGTTCATGAAATTGACTGTAAATCAACTCCTCAGACACTATTGGACGAAATTCAACTAAATTTTCTATGTGAGTTACCCATATGATGGCAGAGTGCAAACAGACATTTACATTTGGCTCCATCCCCTGTAGTGAGTCATGGGCTGTGTCAAAAGTTCAAAGCGGTGAACGTGGGGATTTGTGATGACGTGTCATCGACCGATTCAATCTAGTTGTAGATGCTAAGGATATCTGCTGAATATTCTTCAAAACACCTTGACTGCATGTTGTTCCTGCCTATTAATCATTCTACTGCTGAAATATTAGATTTGTATTAACCATTATACTGCAAACTGTTAACTTTTACTTCAATGATTGGTACTAATTTTCCAGTGTCCATTAAGAATATTAGTAAGACAAAATTGGCATGCACCTCTAAACCTGTTTACTGCTGAATGGTCAATCCCTGATTTACCTGCTTACTACTGACTGGTCAATCATCTAGCTGAATTTTGTGACCAGCTTTATGTGTATATATAGATCTTCTCCAAAGATACCTAGGTGATTGATCCGACCGACAAGAAATATTATCTTGAGCAGTTCTAGAAACGGAATTTCACCAGCGAACTGGATTGAACATGAAGTACAAGAAAAGAGGGTTTTGTTCGAGTGCAGGTACTCATGGAAGCCGTATATCTGTTCATGAAACAGATCTAGTTATTATTATTATTATTATTATTATTATTATTAATAGGCTTCCAAGTGCGAAGCTCTGGAAGACTAGAGTAATTGTTCTGTTTATTATTATTATTATTATTATTATTATTTTTATTATTCTTCCGCCAGCCATTTCCAGCAAGTAGATTGAACCAAAACTGTGAAACCAGCAGGTCAATCAATACAAAACTCGGCATCTATGGTCTAGATGCCAACTAGGATCAAAATTAATCAAAGCGAACATGATGCACTTGGGGATTTGGCAAAATAATTTTCTCCTCTGGAACCTCTGAAGCGATCTGGCTAAAATTTAGGGAATAGAATCAGTCAATGGCGGCAAGTGAAAATTGTTTGCAAAAACTTGATTGGTCAAGCAGCATCGGCGCCGTGGACCAATCAATTTCGAGCATTTGGGGGCCATTTTGAACTTTTTTATTTGATGGATTTTGATGGAGAAAATTGCTATACATATGTTCGTTGACCGAGTGCAGAGTATGTGTGAAAATGAACGAGATCTATTTGTAAAGTGCAGAAATATTTAGATTTTTATTTTCCTCTTTATTATGTAGTAGAAGACAGTTTGCTAGAGGCTCTAAAAATGATTAATGTGATATTTAACTGTCATTTTATATCTGGTTACCATGGGGGTAACAAATGGCATTTGCTACTGTAAGTGCTCTAGGTAAACATATTAATATAATAGGGATTTAATTGCCATTTAATACCAATTGACAACCTGGCTGATTAGCCCATGAACTTAGTAATGCCAATATAAAACTTGTACTTAATGTAGATGCTAAGGATAGCTGTTGAATATTTTTCAAAACAATTTGACAGGAAATTGTTCCTGCTATTAAGCCTTCTATTGGTGAAATATTAGATTTGTATTAACCCCTATACTGCAGAATGTTAAATTCTATTTCATTGATTTTGTACTATAATTCCAGTGTTTATTAATAATATTGGAAAGATAAGATTGTCACACACTTCTTAGAATTTTTACTGCTGAATGGCCAATCCCTGATTAACCTGTTTACTGTTGAATGGCCAATCATCTAGCTGATTTTGTGACCAGTTTTGTGTCTGTATATAAATCTGCTCCAAAGCCACCTAAGTGATTGAGCCAAATGACAAGAAATATTATCTAGAGCAGTTACTAAAAAGTGAATTTCACCAGAGAAAATTTGTATACAATTTGTACACATTGATCCCTGAATTTCATGTAACATGCTGAATATTTTGAAACTAATTTGACTGTGTGTTGTTGCTGCACCAACGCCCAGTAAAATAGTTTCAAAATATTCAACATAATGTTAAAAACATAGGGCCTTAACCATTTTATGATGAGGCCAGCCAACCGGCCTCTGCAGGGGTCTTAGGAATGTCGATTAGTAGGCCAAGTGAAGACTATTTCTGAAAATTTACCAGTCGAATGACTGGCTTGGGAGAATTAGTCCATGTGGGCGATTAAAGATCGCTCGTAAGAAGTTCACAGTCAGGGTCCAGTTCAAGGGCAGATACTCTTGGAAGCCGTGTATCTGTTCATGGAACAGATCTAGTTATTATTATTATTATTATTATTATTATTATTATTTTTATTATTCTTCCGCGAGCCATTTCCAACAAGTAGATTGAACCAAAACTCCGAAACCAGCAGGTCAATCAATACAAGACTCGGTATCTATGGTCTAGATGCCAACAAGGATCAAAATTAATCAAAGAGAACATGATGCACTCAGGGATTTGGCTTCCATCTTGATGACGTCATAAACGACAAAATAATCTTTGCCTCTTGAACTTATGAAGCGATCTGGCTAAAATTTGGGGAATATAACCAGTCAATGGCGGCAAGTGAATATTATTCGCAAAACCTTGATTAGCCAAACACTATCGGCACCGTGGACCAATCAATTTCGAGCATTTGGGGGCCATTTTGAACTTTTTTATTTGATGGATATTGATGGAGAAAATTTCTATACATATGTTAGCTGACCGTCTGCAGAGTGTGTGTGAAAATAAACGAGATCTATTTGTAAAGTGCAGATATATTTAGATTTTAATTTTCCTCTTTATTATGTAATAGAAGACAGTTTGCTAGAGGCTCTAATAAAAATGATTAATGTGACATTTAATTGTCATTTTATATCTGGTTACCATGGGGGTAACAAATGGCATTTGCTACTGTAAGTGCTCTAGGTAAACATATTAATATAATAGGGATTTAATTGCCATTTAATACCAATTGACAGCCTGGCCGATTAGCCCATGAACTTAGTAATGGCAATATAAAACTTGTACTTAATGTAGATGCTAAGGATAGCTGTTGAATATTGTTCAAAACAATTTGACAGGAAATTGTTCCTACCTATTAAGCCTTCTATTGGTGAAATATTAGATTTGTATTAACCCTTATACTGCAGAATGTTAAATTCTATTTCATTGATTTTGTACTAAAATTCCAGTGTCTATTAATAATATTGGAAAGATAAGATTGTCACACACTTCTTAGAATTTTTACTACTGAATGGCCAATCCCTGATTAACCTGTTTACTGTTGAATGGCCAATCATCTAGCTGATTTTTGTGACCAGTTTTGTGTCTGTATATAGATCTTCTCCAAAGCCACCTAAGTGATTGATCCGAATGACAAGAAATATTTTCTAGAGCAGTTACTAAAAAGTGAATTTCACCAGAGAACATTTGTATACAATTTGTACACATTGATCCCTGAATTTCATGTAACATGTTGAATATTTTGAAACTAATTTAACTGCGTGTTGTTGTTGCTGCACCAACGCCCAGTGAAATAGTGTCAAAATATTCAACATAATGTTAAAAATATAGAGCCTTAACCCTTTTATGATGAAGTCGGCCAAACCAGCCTCTGCAGGGGTCTTGAGGAATGTCGATTAGTAGGCCAAGTGAAGACTATTTCTGAAAATTTACCAGTTGAATGACTGGCTCGGGAGAATAGCATTAGTCCATGTGGGCGATTAAAGATCGCTCGTAAGAAGTTCATAGGTAAACAAATATGGCCGCACTGGACCAATAATATTTGAGCATCTTGGTGGCCATTTTGAACATTTTTGTTTGATGGATTTTGATAGCAAAAATGTCTATACTTATGTTATTTCGGACCTTGACTTCGAATTTGTTACGTTTCAAAATGGCCGATGATTGGTTTGGCAGCCATCTTGGATTATTTACCCACTTTTCTGCTGGGTGGTTATCCTGAACCACTGGGTCTAGAGCAACCAAACTGGTTCCATGCTACCAGATTTAGTATCCTCAGAGGGTCTGAGAAAATAAACTACATCCATTGGTTAACAGCCAAGATATTTAGATCGTGTGTGTGTGTGTGTGTGTGTGTGTGTGTGTGTGTGTGTGTGTGTGTGTGTGTGTGTGTGTGTGTGTGTGGTGTGTGTGTGTGTGTGTGTGTGTGTGTGTGTGTGTGTGTGTGTGTGTGTATGTGTGTAATGAACTGGATTTGCTACTGTAACTGCTCTAGGCAAACATATTAATGTGATAGGGATTTAATTGTCATTTAATACATGTTGACCATGGGGGCCAATTAACCCATCAACCTATGAATGCCAATATAAACCTATCGCTTATTGTAGATGCTAAGGATACCCACAGAATATTTTAACAATCTGACTGGAAGTTGTTCCTGCCTATTAACCCTTCTAGTGTTGAAATATTATAGTTGTTGCATTTACCCGTATACTGCAGAATGTTAGCCCTTAAGTGATTGATTTTGTACTAATTTCCAGTTTCCATTGAGCATATTGGAAAGATAAAAAATTGTCATGCACTTCTAGATCTGTTTATTGCTGTATGGTCAATCCCTGATTTACCTATTTACTGCTGAATGGCCAATCATCTACATGATTTTTGTGACCAGTTTTGTGTCTGTATATATACACCTGTGCAAAAGTTAAGAACCAGCAAAAACGATAGAACGTAGAAACATGATGGTACAACTAGGCTGCCATACTTTTTGTCCCCGCGTTAGCTGACATAATTCCAAGTACGAAATGCACATGCATGCATGACTTCACGCCGCTTGATGTCCGTGCATGGCGGGAAACAGCACACGTGTTCAGTTATGTAAAAGTCCAGTTTGAGGTGTAGAACATTACATACAGATTTAGGCGACAAGATTAGGAATTTTGTGTTCATGACCGTGGTTTATTTGTACAGAGAGAATTAGCTCTTGATTGTGAACCGCTATGGCAAGACGAAGGTTAAGTGATCGTGTGAAATGGCAAATCATAGGCATGCATACCACTGGTATGTCATGCAGAGAGATTGGCAGACAGCTGAACATTAACCATACTGTAATCAGTCGTTTGATTGCAAAACATGGGCAAACTAACGAGGTGAACGACAGGCCTAGATCTGGAAGACCGAAGAAGACTACTGCCCGGGATGATCGAGCCCTAGTATGCCTTGTTAGGAGATCTCCATTCACCAACAGCAGAGTGCTCAGCCAGCAATGGGAAACGCACAATAGAGTGTCAATGTCTACCGTCAAAAGGAGACTGTATGCTGCTGGCATGAAAGCTAGGAGACCTGTCACACGTCCTCTCCTCACTGCACACCACAAAGAGGAGCGTCTGAGGTGGTGCAACGAAAGAAGACACTGGAACATGAGATCCTGGAGACGGGTACACTGGTCCGATGAAAGTCGGTTCCTGCTTCATGCCACAGATGGTCGAACTCGTGTATGGAGGTCCAGACGCACGGCGTACGACCAACGTAACATCATGGAAGAAGTTCCATTTGGTGGAGGTTCCGTTATGATATGGGGGTGCATCTCATTTGATTGTAAGCTGGATCTGCTGGCTGTACCTGGAACACTAAATGGACAAAGATATCAAGATTCCATACTGGATAGAGTTGTGGTCCCTCATTTTGTAAATCATGCACCTGGAACCCACCCTATATTCATGGATGACAACGCCCGACCACATCGTGCTAGAGCTGTGCATGAATACCTCCGCCAGAATGCCATCGAAACCCTACCATGGCCAGCAAGGAGCCCTGACATGAACCCTATTGAGCATATCTGGGACATTCTGGGAAACATGGTGAGAAGGAGGGATCCTCCTGTGCAGAACCTACAGGAATTAACAGACGCACTCCATCTTGAATGGCAACGAATACCACAATGGCGTATCAGTCGGTTGGTGACCAGCATGAGACGTCGTGTCCAGGCCGTCATCCAGGCACAAGGTGGATATACCCGGTATTAATAATGACAGTCTCAAACTCGTGCACAGATGTTAAACTTCGTTTTCAGACACCATTAATGACAATCTAGCCACGTGTGTCAACTGTAGGGCAATAGTTGTCAGTTGTGTCAACGTAACCATATTCAGGCCTCGTTTTCAAGTTCAAACAAAAACATACAGTGTTTCCCCACCATCATAATCAGCATTCCTCTAGTTGCTTTATTACCTCTTGCACTAAGATGGATGGGTACATAAATGTTTATGCCATTGCTTTCTTCATAGCACATGAATATACCCTCGCATGTGCGTAAAAATAGGGTGGTGCTTAACTTTTGCACAGGTGTATAGATATTCTCCTAAGCCACCTAGGTGACTGATCTGAGAGACAAGAAATATTATCTAAAGCAGTTATAGAAACGGAATTTCATCAGAGAACAGGAAAACAGATTAATGTGATAGGGATTTAATTGTCAATTAACAGCAGTTGACCATGGAGCCGATTAACCCATGAACTTATGAATGCCAATATAAAACTTGCACTTATTGTAGATGCTAAGGATACATGCTGACTATTTTTCAAAACAATTTGACTGAAAGTTGTTCCTGCCTATAAACCCTTCTACTGGTAAAATAATAGATTGGTATTAACCTTTATACTGCAGAATGCTAACTTTTACTTGGAATCCTTCTAGAAATTGTTCTGATTATTCTCTTTTATTATTATTATTATTATTATTATTATTATTATTTTTATTATTATTACTATTCCTCTTCTATCGGCTTCTTTTGAGCTATGGATCCCGGAATGCTATCACCTTTGTCATATCAGCGTGGGCATAGATGAACGAGTGTTTGAAAACTAGAAAATAATCTGTCCATAAACGGCCGAGATATGAACTTCCGAAATTACTACATCATATATAGCAAAGGTCCAATTTCAGAGGTGTGCCTTAATAGACAGGTTAGATCTGTTACAGTTTCCGCCGTCGAGCAGATTTATGGTGACAACTTTAGATTTCACACGCCTGTTCCTTGTAGCCGAATGTCCAAGTTTATTTAGCAACATGGTTTGGTAGACTGAGTTGTTTCTTTAAAAATAATTTGACTGAAGGTCATTGCTGAGGGAGGAACAACTTTCAGTCAAACACATTACAAAAAATTCAACAACATAGATGTCAGAGCACACAATAATATCTTAAATATTTAGGCATCAGCGGAAAAAGGTCAATCTAGTAATGATGATTTTAGATAGCTTTCATGATAAAGCTCCATCAGATAGAAATTCAGGCTTATAACCAGGAAGATATGTATTACCCAAAGACGAACACGTGCTCTGGCGCCAAAAGATGGTTATTCTTTAAAAGGGGTGGTGGTATGATGAGAAGCCGTAAGCAACCACCATCTTTTGGTCTGAAAATGCTGCATAGTACAGCGAATAAGTTGTATTAACTGACCATCTGTCTTTAACAACCACCTTTTGATGACCCATACAGTGCCCATTATAAACAGGCTTGAGTGATCTTGCAAGCTTAAATGGGCTATTATATTCTTCTCTTAATAGAGCGGATTAGTGATTTAGCTTTTAACACTTTGAACCCTAAAGTGCTAAAATCTTATCTTAGTAAGTTGATGAATGTATTGAAAGAAATTTGACTGGAAACTGTGGCCACAGCCGTCATATATCCCTACCCAAACCCTCCAACCAGTTTCAGAATCTTATCTATTCAGTTTTCTTGAATTGACAAATGCGTGGTGTGTTTCAATACTAGAAGCGTGACAGTAAAAGTAGTTCCTGTCTCAATTAGCTACATCAGTTGGTGACAACATTGGATTTCACCCTTTACCCCTTCTTCAGTGCATCTGAAATGGTCTTGCGAAATGTCCATTTGCAAACGAACAGAAGACTATTTATGAAAATTTACAACTGGAATGATTAGCTCGATAACCGAGCCAGTCACTCCAGTGGTAAATTTTCAAAATAGTCTTCTCTTGGTCTAGAAATGGATATTTTCCATGAGAAAATTTAAATTTTCTTGAACAAATTAAAAAATTGCAACAGAAAGGCAATCTTAACAGTCTATTTAAAAGAGCTACCATCCCAACTCCTCCTAGCCCATTTCACGCAGAAACTTGACACTTCTGGTATGATTACACATATGGCCATGGATGTGCATGGCACTTTTGAAATTTTGTCATGACGCCAATGGGGTGGGGACTGTGGGCAAAAAATTTAATTTATGCAAATGTGGTCATGTCACATATCATTGTCAAGCCAATGATGAATAGACTACAATACAAGGAATTATTTTTATCTTGAGTCCAACTTAGGGTAGGGGGCGGGGACAAAAGTGGGCACCAATCAATTGTAATGCAACTCGTCCTAGACCATTTCACAGAGACCTTTAAACTTTTGGTATGATTACACATATTGCGAGGAATGTGCATGGCACTTTTGAAATTTTGTCATGACCGCAGGGGGTGGGGGACTGTGGGTCAAAAATTTAATTTATCCAAACATGGTCATGTCACATATCATTTTGAAGCCAATGATGAGTAGTAGACTACAGTACAAGGAATTATTTCGATCTTGGGTCTAACTGAGGGTAGTGGGGATCAAAAGTGGGCACCAATCGATTGTTACACAACTCCTCCTAGACCATTTCACATAGAAGCTTGACACCTTTGGTATCATTGCACATATGGACAGGGATTTGCATGACACTTTTGGAATTTTGGCATGACCCCAGGGGCAGGGCCCTGGGGTGGGAATTGTGTGTCAATATTTAAATTTTTCCAAAGGTCATGTTGCATATCATCTTCAAGCCAATGGTAAGTAGTCTACAGTACAAGGAATTATTTTTATCTTGGGTCAAACTGAGGGTGGAAGGCGGGGTCAAAATTTCAAAAGTGGGCACCAATCAATTGTAACGCAACTCCTCCTAGACCACTTCAGATAGAAACTTGAATCTTTGGAGATGATTGCACATCTGGCCAGTGATTTCCATGACACTTTTTAAATCTTATCATGAACCCCAGGGTGTGGGGACTGGGTAAACAATTTAATTTATCCAAAGGTGGTCATGTCACATATCACTTTCAAGCCAACGATGAGTAGACAACAATACAAGGAATTATTTTGATCTTGCGTCAAACTGAGGGTAGAGGCCGGGGTCAAAAGTGGGCACAAATCGATTGTCATGCAACTCCTAGAGCATTTGACATCTAAATATGTATTATGCTGATTGTTTTTTAAAATGTTTCTTCTTTTTTCAGACTATGAACTTTGCTATGTTTGGACCATTTGCCAGTTGTCATTAAATGACTTCACGTTACTCCTGGGCAGATAAGCTTTATGGTTCAGTCTCCAAGCTATGCTTGCCCAATGTGTAGTACAGATGTTTTGAATTCACATGTTGATTGTCAAATTTCAAAATGTGACTATCTGGTGGTCCATCATATCCTGTGATGTACAATTAATATACAGTACAGGTAAGCTATTTGCTATCTTCTGATAGCTCTTGTGGAATTTTGGTATAGCCCCAGTGATGGGAAATGTGGAGTAAAAAATAAGATTTTTCCAAAGGTGGTCATGTCACATATCATTTTGAAGCCAATGATGAGTAGACTACAGTACAAGGAATTATTTTGATCTTGGGTCAAACTGAGGGTAGGGGGGGCAGGGTCAAATTTGGGCACCAATCAATTGTAACACAACTCCTAGACCATTTCACATAGAAATGTATGATTCCACATATGGCCAGATATGTGCATGACACATTGGAATTTTGATATCAGCCAAAGGGGTGGGAGAAATGGTGGGCAGAAAATAAGTTTTATCAAATGTGGTCATGTCACATATCATTTTGAAGCGTGTAGTTAGTATACTACAGTACAACACATTATTTTGTTCTTGAGTCAATCTCTGGGCAGTGAGCAGGAGTCAAATGGGCAATCTAATTCTATATATGTGCATGGCTTGGACATTGTTTCTTCACAGAATAGTTAGTCCTGTGCAGACCGGGTCCTGCAGCCGGTTCCTCTGGTAACTTAACAATGCGAGATATTGCTATCTTCTAATACCTCTTGTCCTGCTAGTTACTTCTCCCGATGCACCAGGTATAGAACAGTCAAACTGGTTCCATGTTACCAGATTTAGTGTCCAAAGAAATCCCTGATTAACCTGTTTACTGCTGAATGACCAATCATCTAGCTGATTTTGTGACCAGTTTTGTGTATATAGATCTTCTCCAAAACTACCTGGAATTTCGCCAGATAACTAGATTGTACATGAAGTACAAGAAAAGAATGTCTAGTTCAAGTGCAGGTATTCTTGGAAGCCGTATATCTGTTCATGGAACAGATCTAGTTATTATTATTATTATTATTATTATTATTCAGCAGCGGCGGTAGCAGCAGCAGCAGTAGTAGAGTAGTAGTAGTAGTAGTAGTAGTAGTAGTAGTTGGTGATTTCTAAAATGACATAGTGTAAGGGATTCGTGGTAAGGAAGTAACTCTAGGTATGTCTCTGGC
>CM067360.1:23354269-23421769 GCA_034401795.1 Chaetoderma sp. LZ-2023a | reverse complement strand
GTTTTGGGAGAAGATGACCCCACGGTACATGACATTGGCGGAGGCATCGACAGCTTCTTGGATGAGAGTTGCTTGTCAAATCCAAGTACAAGGTAGATTTGGATAAACAAGAAAAATGAACCATGAATTGATTAGAGACCATCTAGATTTTTGACTTTATATAATTTATCTGACGTTTTTAAAATCGGCATTTCAATCCAAACCGAATATCTAACCATATCGTGACGAGCAAACATTGGAAAGGGATTTTTTAACATTCTTTTATTCGAAGTCTAAGTAAAATTAGTGTATCAATTTCCGGAAAATCCATCTTTTTTTAATTTTATCCGAAAACATGTACATTTAGACATACGGACATACAGACAGGTAGGCCTATACAGCATGACATATAGACCGACTTACAGTCAGGCAAATAGTCCGCTTGAATTATTTGACATTAATATAATTTTTGCTGCGAAAATCCTATTCATCCTTACAACGAAATACAATTTACTGAGATTTGTTAAACTGTAATGAGATGTTGTATTATGACTATTATCCTATTAATAGCCTCCCAAACTCATCTGTTAACTACGAAAACATCTTAGAAAAGGTCATTAAATTCTGATCTCGTGTTGGAAATCCTAATCATGTTACTGAGAAAGTTCACGTGACAGTTTATTTTAAGTGATGTTTATAGTATTTGATTCCCTTTGATACTTTAATGGCGAAATTCTGTCAATAAAATTCTGTATTTTCACAGAGAATGTCCATTTGCAGGTCAAAAGAATACTAGCTTTGAACATTTATCACTGGAATGACTTGTTCGGCCATCAAGTCATTTCACTGGTAAATGGTCAAAAATAGTCTTCTCATGGTCTACAAATGCAATTTCTCAAGATCAATGCACATGCCTGTTTTGACATGTATTTGCATTTAATGGTTAACGAGGCCATTCAATTTTCCAGCCTTTCATCTATTTCCGTTGTGTCATTGGACTCTGTCTCCGAGATGCATCCCATTGTATCTGCTGGCGCCAGCGTTCGGTCTTCACCATCCGCACAGTCTTCTGCCAATGTTACCCTACCAAATCCATGCCCGTAGTCAGAGGAAAATGCACCACAACCATCTAAGACGAGAAAGATCGAGGACGATGAGAAAAACACAAACGAGCTCCATCGTGAACTTCTTAAACTAGAGAAAGAGAAATGCTTGATGGAGATGGAGAAGATTGAATTGGAGAAGGGGAAGATTGAGATGGAGAAGGAAAAGCTCTCGCTAGACATATATTTGTTAAAGCAGAAGAAGGAATCCGTGTTGAGGGCCACATCTGAAAATCCTCCTGTTGATAGTGATGGAAATGAGGCGCCCATATACACTATCCTATAGCTAACCACATACAATGTGCATTAACATCTCCAGCATTTAAATTTGGATGGGTTGGGTACATAGTGTTTGATTGTTTTGGCTATCCCAATGCCATCCATCAAACGATTTATCAGGCATTTTATCAGTATACATTAATTACAGCCGGATCACTGTGGCCTTATGACATTCAAACAATTATTGTCCACGGTAGGTGTAATGATATACAGCCAAACCTGTCAATAACGGACACCTATTTTGGTGGCATAAGATGGTGTTTCTTTACGACGGGTGGTCGTAAGGTCTTAATGAATCGCCATTTTGTGGTCCCAACACCATTTACTATGGTACATGATTTATATTCAGTGATTACTTACTTTTAAAAATCATTCTTCTTCGTGCCACAAGGCGTCCGCTATCACCATGTTTGGCTGTGTTAAAATAATCCAGGTTGTATGTTTCTAAATAAGTATATCATATTCCACTGAAATGCTTATTGTTGGGAGTTTGAATTGACTATTAGAAATTCTTCCGTCCAACCGTCCCCCGCCCATCCGTCTCTCTGTTCAATCATACGTCTGCACACCATACATGCAAGCGTGTCTGCTTGCCTATAAGTCTGTATATATGCCTGCGTGCCTGCCTGCATACCCGCCCACCCGCACTCCCACGTAGCCGTCCGTACGTCTAGTCGTTCGTCCGTCCGTTCGTTTGTCTAAATGATCGTGAAATGTCAGAGCATATTTCTAAATGATTCTTCACCATTGTGTTGAAGGGTGGTCGTGGAACACACAGCCAATTCGATGGGAGTATTGGAGATTTGTCATGTCGCTTCATCACTTGAACATTTCAGTTTGAATCTATCAGACAACAAATTGAAATTAAAAAATTAAAAATAATATTGTGCACTTACAACTATAGGAAATGTGTGCTGGCTAATTGATTCCGGGCTGCTGCACCAGCTCCTCTGATATCTTGAATCATGTCGCCATTACCATCATCCGGTTGAGCTTGCATCTCAATGTCCTCCTCAACAAAGTCTGGTGGACCTCGGTCCTTCGCGATATTGTGCAGTATAGCGCATGCTCCAATTATTTTATATAATCTCGATGGAGAGTATCGCAACTGTCCATGGAGGCAGTGAAACCTTCGTTTCCACTGCCCAGTACCCCTTTCGATCAAGCACCTTGTGGTTTTATGGGATCTGCTGTATGCCCGTTCTTGCGCAGTATTGGGATGCAGGTATGGCGTTATCAGCCATGTCTTCTGAGGGTAGCCAGAGTCTCCTAGAATACATTCATCGCCTCCTCTTCCTTCCATCAAATGAGAAAGTCTACTCTCTCTTAAAATTACCGAATCGTGGGTGCTACCAGGCCACCTTGCAACGACATAATTTATGAATCGGTAATTTGCATCCATCACCACCAGAGTATTAATCTAATGGTAGTTCTTTCTATTTATGTACCGTTCCTCATGATCAGACGGGGCCAAAATCCAAACATGTGTGCCATCTATTACCCCTATGACTGTCGGAAAACCAGCAATGTTATAAAATTCGCGTACACTATTGGCTACATCAGTTGGGAACTTTATCATTCTAGGCAACATATTTACCAATGCCGATGAAACCTCATACATTATCCGACAGGCAGTTGACTGAGAAACTTGAATGGTGTCACCAATTGTCCTCTGGAAAGATCCAGTTGCAAAGAATCGCAGCGCCACAAACAGCTTTAACTGCGGAGACAGAGCATTACTTCGAAGGGTGTGTGGCTGAAGTTGAGCATCTAGCTCATCAGTAAGGCTAATTATTATATCTCTATCTACTCTATATCTCTGATACATCGCAATATCACTATATGCATCCATAGGATTCAACCTGTCCCGGAAAACGCGTTCCCTACGGAGAAGGCGCCCTCTTTCAGCCTCCATCATGGCTCCTATTATTAAAACGGCCATTTATACGAGACATAATTTGATACACAGAAAAATAATGCTCTTTTCCCCACTCTGAACAACGTTAAGACACCTCTTGAGGTATCTTATTTCTAAGTCAAGATTTACGTGCATTGCATGCGATAATCAGTTTCATGAATATCGCTTAAATTAAGCATGGTACTTAAGTAAGAAATAAGTGCCTTGCTAGGACTTAAGAAGTTTCATGAATTCGGGCCCAGGTCGCGTTCTCCGATCACAAAACAACAGAAATCTTAAAGTTCCGAAAACAAAACTGGTAACATATGGACAGAAGACTTTCTCCTTCACCGCTGCTTCTGAATGGAACAATCTCCCTTTAGATATCAAAACATGTCATACTCTACAGGTCTTTCAAATCAAGTCTCAAAACATTTCTATTCCGTAGATCTTCAAGCGCTTAGAGCATGCTATTGCATGGAGTTTTGCGCTATATAAATGTACTTATTATTATATTATTATTTAATATGACTGGATGTACCAAATTTGGTGCTTTACCTGCTTGCATTCCCGAATTATGGTAAATTATGGTAAAATACGTGTATTCCAATATGCAGTTAGATTCCCCGTTATTTAGATATTTGATTGACCATTTTGACATGAAACTCAAATTTTTGGTATCCAGTCTCAATATGAACGGCTATGGCCAATTTGGTAATTCTCCCTTCTTATAATCTGGAGATATGTTGCAGACAGACAGACAGACAGACAGGCAGGCAGGTAGGCAGGCAGGCATGCAGGCATGCAGGCAAACGGACAGCACCAATCACGCTATTGTAGTTAACTGGGCAGGGGAGGCAACTTCGAATCAGTCAAAGATGGTAGTTATACGTCTATGACTTATCGCCCTTTAAATGTCGCTTTCAGCATGTACGACATGTTTTCGGATTATCGGTGTTGCTCTCCTCCGTCTCTAAATATAAACGGCGCCTATAACCAAGAAGAAAATTAGAATAATGAGCATATTAATGATGATTAATGATGAGTAAGTGCGTCGTGCGTGATGAGTGAGTGCGTGCGTGCATGTGGTGGCGGGTCAATGTGTGTATATAAATATTGTAATCAAATTATATATACGCGCTTGTTTACTTTCAGTAATACACAGTGTCGAACGTCAAAACAACGAAACAAGAAGCACACGCATTTGAGACAAAAAAAATCGGATCCAGACCAAAGTAGCGAAATCCGAGTTTGTTGTTTCGGGGGTGGGTGGGTGGTGGTCTCCAGAGACCCCACTTCGGCTTTGGTCTCTTTCGCCACCACCACCATCACCACCCCCTCTCTCCCACCACCCCACCCTCCATCCACCACCACACGCCTCCCTTTTCCCCACCCCAGCCTCGAAATTTTCCTTACCATTCAAGGAATAGCTTTTTCACTATATGGCCTAAGGCTCATATGGTGTCCGTTTTAGACAGAGAAGCGTGTCTTCGAATAGTCTCTACAGCTTCCATCGTGACGATACCATTAAGTCATTAAGAACCATTCCTTCACCACCTCTCGAGAAAGCGAGAATGGCCGGAAGGTCGTGCAGAGGGAGATAATCCCTTTAGTTTTAGGCGAACACCTAGCCACATCTATCGACTAGACAGCTTATTTGGTTTTAATGTGACCTGTTGGCTTGTCTTCATCAACTTCCAGAATTCTATCACTCTCCAGACCTGGAAAACAGTCGTGTCCATCACTATGCTCAAAACGAACCAGATTATAGCAGTGTAGTCTGCTTTCAGTCAGAAATGATGATGATGGTGCCAATAAAAGTCTCACCAGACGTAGCTAGATATCACCATAACCAGTTTCGTCGGGGAAATTGAAGTGTCTGTGGTCTCTTGATGGTAGGAAATGCACGCGACATGTCGATTCCCATCTTGTAGAAGTCCCAGTGCTTTTATAGTACTACTGAGTGCTGATTCCAACACTCGTTATGCCCAGACTATGTCAGCGCAGCTACTTTCACACTTAAAACCATTCTGCCAGTTTCAAGTAAATTTGTCAATCTTATCTCTGATATGAGATAATCTCACATTTGATATAATTCTTTGGATGGTGTTCAAAAACACTATTCGTCTCAGGCTGGGTGGTTTCTGATACTTTAGGAGTGCGATGCGTGTAGCCGACCTTCTCCCACAGCGTCGATAGGGAGGTGTTGTACAAAGTAAACGTAAGAAAGTAATAATGAAAAGCAACAACAGCAACTATAACGTTAGTCAGTTATGGACTGCCACCTGAACATGAATGTCCAATCGTTACTGCGACATAAACAGCTTTTTTTCAGAAATATAAAAAGACACACCAAATCGTCAGACAGACATACAGGTTGACAGACAGACACACATGCTGACAGACAGGCATACAGGCTGACAGACGAGGCGCAATTAAAAGCAAATGGTCCACCTTAATACTTAGTCATTTTACGCTCCCTCAAACTCGTTCAAGCATTCCCTCCGGCACAATCCCTTTCTACCGTTACTCGTACAGTTAAGTATTCATCTAACGGGTTCATCGGCCCAAAAATTGGTGGTTCCTTTTAGAACAGGTCGTCGCATGCGGCTCCAATTCCTATAGAGAATAGATCGCAAAAAGAATTGCATTAAGCGACCACCTGTCTTTGGTGACCATGTTTTGATGGCTCATATGGTGTCCGTTTTAGACAGGTTTGATTGTAAACAAAGAATCAGAGAAGCGTGTCTTCGAATAGTCTCTACAGCGTACATCGTGACTATGCGCTCTACTGGATAATTTTAATGACGAGCATACTCGTTTAATTTAAACGTTAATAGACGAGACAGGTATGAGCATCGGCTGACTGCTCCATCTACTACAAGCGCAACAACGATAGAGTAGTCTAATGTATAACAGGTATGTACTTCATGACTTTATATTTTACTAATTGATCAAGAACAAGACTGCATCTTCAGTACGAGCACCCAGAGGTTTGCAGACCGTTATCCTCCCGTTTTTGCCACATTAAAAAAATTGTTACGGTTTTCCTAGATTTTCTTGATTTTCCGGAAATTTTCGGGTCACGACAAAAGTTGCGGGGTGTACGATCACGCCATTAACTGTGTTAAATTCTGATTCAAATCGAACACCTAGTTTCCGAGATGACCATCCGGATCCGGTTTTTTCTATCTGAATGTCTAGAAATCCTCGTTCACAGTAAGGTCATTTGGTTGTGTCATAATTTGAGCCAAATCGGATCAGCATTTTTTTTAGATACAACTGTGTGCACGGACGGACGTACGCGCGTTCACAAGCACGCAAACACGCACGCATCCAGATATGAATACAATCGCCTACTCTGATTCCGTGAATAAATGGACACGTCTTCAGCTGTGTGATGTACTAATATTCCTATGATAATATAGGCCTATTTAATTCACCTCCTAATCACATGTCTTAAATCACATAGCGTCAAAATTGCTATTCACGGGCCTTAGTGCGCCATAAAGTCGTTTCTTGGTCGGTCGTAAAACCTGTTCTATGCGACCACCTTATCGGACGTTTGGCCATGAAAACTATACCTAATAGTAAGCCACTTGTATTAACCATATGAACTCCGAAGTCACATACTCTTAAATTTTAAGACAATCATATACGTTAGCTGTTGAATACTTTGAAACTAATTTGATTGGATCTGTTGCTTCCATAGGCAGCAACAGCTCCCAGTCAAATTAGTTTCAACTTGGTATTTATTGAAACTGACTGTCTGTTGGTGCCATAGACAGCAGCAGCTTGCAGTCAAATTACTTTCAAAATATTCATTGGCATGATTTCTTACACTGAGGATTATTTTTTTTTGTATTTGATATTTTAGATTCTATGTACATGGTTAAAATAGAAGGTGTCTATTAGGTGGCCGTAGATGACAGGTTTTACGACCGACCAACTAACGCCTTTATGGCGCACTAGGCCCCAGATTAGCTTACGCTAGGATTCCATTAAGGCTCGATTTCCATGTGCGAGACAAATTTGCCGCGCGACCCGTCGCGCTGCGACATGCGGGTGATCAAAGAGCGACATGTCTGTTTCCATGGGGACGATTATTGTTGAGCGGCTTGGAAATCTGCAGTTTTGCAGTTGGAATGTTTTACCAAGTACATAGTTTGCGCTAGACTATAGACTATATAGACTATCTGTTACATGATTAGAACATTTGTATACATCATTCTGTAAAATGGCTTTATCAAAACAGCTTTCTAAAAAGTTCCTGATGTTACTAAGCATGTACAAAGAAGAATCTGACATACTAGATATTGAGCTAGCCTTACTATTGAGGAAAAAACGTCAGAAGCGAAAGCATAGATTTTGGGTACATAATATTCTAAAGAAGAGTGAGAGGAACATGGGGCATATTATCATTTGATCAAGGAGCTGGAATTGGACAAGAGAAGATTCCATGATTACTTTAGAATGTCACCCCAGCAACTGGACATGGTTTTAGGGCATGTCGGCCCTCTCGTACAGAAGAAAAACACTGTCAGGGAGTCGATTGATGCAAGACAAAGACTCGCTATTTGCATAAGGTAAGGAATAATTTTATTATATGAAACATTGTAAAGTATACGCATCTTCCGGCATAACATTCACTATTCCTTTTTTATTCACTGATTTCCTAGTTCTGCTAAGTAAGAGAATCCCTGAGATGCTGTTTCGTAATCATGTTGTGATGAATGTTGCTGTTGTGGCTGTAACTGATACTGCTAAGGTTGTTGAACTTGATGATGATACCGTGGCATATGGCTTGGCTGAGCTACTGTGGAGTGCTGTGTCATATAGTGGCTTGTTATCTGAGCCGATGGCGGGACAAACATTCACTGAGCAACATTTGACCTTTCCTTCTCTCTCTCCATTTTTCGCGCTTGTGTCCATAGTCCCCATATTTGATCTTGCATCCACTCTTGCGTCTCTTGGCTCATTTTACTCATTTTCCTGGAAATCATCAAGTAGAAGTCCTCCTCTTCAGATGCGTTATTTTTTGCCGAGGATAAGAGAAATCAGGCCATTTGATCAATCTTTTCTGATCTAGCTTTAGACATTTCTATCATTTCAGGAACTCCGTCTTTAGGATCTTTTATCTTTGACGAAAGACATTTCTTGTGATTCTGTTTTTACACGGCTGCGCCAGTGAAGGGGATGGTGTGGTCTGCCTAGGTAGGGATGAGCTGGTTGATGGCGATAGAGATGGCAGTGATCCAGCCTCGCTACTTCTTTTCCTACTCGCTCCAGTACTGAGTCTGTAAAATATTAATATAATACCAGAATGTTCAATCTATGCTACGTCACTGCAAATACCCACGTTTTCAACGCTTTGACATATTGCCCCAGCCCATGATCCAAGTGATGCAAATTTTGTCTCGCAATCCCCAATCTCAAATATAACGCAATAACTAAATTTGATTTAATTCACCCAATTGTTTTGGAGCTGACTGACAGTTCTTGAATGTTTAAACTTCAGACCCTCCCCCCCACCCCTCCCCCACCCCCCCCCCCCCCACCCCCCCTCTGATCACTATTGGGCAAAGCCAATACATGTAATCCGCAATCCTATGGGTAACCCATATGGCTCCTGTGGTGTCAGTGCTATGCAGAAATATTAACAAAATGGATAAAGCAGCCTTTCGCGATGATATCATACAGTCTAGCCTAAAACAATCGCCACCGTCGAATTGTGAAACGCTGGCAAATCTGTATAACACTGAGCTGTCAGAACTCCTTAATAAGCATGCCCCTGCAAAACTAAAGTCAATTCCGCAGAGACCGGAGTCATTGTGGCTCTTTACACCTGAGATTAGCAAAGCAAAAGCTACGAGACGACAAGCGGAGCGAAGTTGGAGAAAGTCAAAATTGGAAATACATCGACAAATTTACAAGGCCGCGAGAAATTCGGTTACCATGGCAATTGATGATGCGAAGCGATCATTCTTCACCGATAAAATTCAGAGTACGTCATCCGAACCTAAGGCTCTGTACAATATAATGTCCAAGCTAATGGTCAAAAACAGCAGTCCCACGCTTCCAAATATTGACGACCGAGACCTCATGGCCAACTCATTTTCTGAATATTTCCATGATAAGATAAGGGCGATTCGCAATCAGCTAAATGATTTACAGGATACAGATCAGCCACCGCCCAACATACCCACAGCCTGTCATGATCATCTGAACCAGCTTCATCTTTTCTGTGAAGACGAGATTCTATCATTGCTGAAAGACTTAAAACCTACCTACTGTGCATTAGATCCGATTCCAACTAAGCTCATATATGAACATATTGATATTTTCGTTTCAATCATCACTGCTATCGTCAATTCTAGCCTTACATCCGGTATTATGCCTAAGCCCTTTAAGACTGCTCTGATTAACCCGCTGATTAAAAAATCGGGCCTTGATCAGGACACTTTAAAAAATTATCGGCCTGTGTCTAATTTACCTTTTATATCCAAGGTTGTTGAAAAGGCAGTCAGTAAGAGATTGGCAAATCACATGCATTGTGATGGTCTGTACGAACCATTTCAGTCCGCCTATCGTCAAGGACATAGTACTGAAACAGCTCTTCTTAGAGTTCTAAATGACCTTCGCTGTGGTGTGGATGAAGGAAACCTATCACTCTTGCTTTTGCTCGATTTGAGCGCCGCGTTCGACACCATTGACCACCTAAAGCTGTTGACACGACTAAAAGTTGAGTTTGGCATAACTGACAGTGCGTGGAACTGGTTCCAATCTTATTTATCACAAAGATTCCAGTCCGTTTACATTAATGGTACGCAATCTGCGCCCATTGAACTTACATGCGGTGTCCCTCAAGGTTCGATATTGGGACCGGTTCTATTTACGCTCTACACCAAACAGCTAGGATCCGTTATCGATTCTCATAGTTTGTGTCACCATTTTTACGCGGATGACACGCAGCTCATTAATACATTTCCTCCTCCAGCGGCATCTGCATCTCTAGCAACCAAACAGCTAACAGATTGTTGTGCGGACATAAAAGCATGGATGACAACCAACATGCTAAAGCTGAACGAAGAAAAGACTGAATGTATGTTGGTGGGTCCATCTATCAGACGAGACAAAACAGAACTAAGTAGTCTAGTCATTGGTACAAATATAATTCCGATCTCCAATCCGGTTAAAGACCTCGGCGTGATATTGGATAGCGAGTTGTGCATGGATAAACATATAAACTATCTGCGCAGAGTGTGCTTTTTGCAGCTGCGGAACATTGCACACATCAGGAATTATCTTACCACAGAGGCTACCACAAAATTAGTGATCATGACGGTAATGTCTAGGTTGGACTACTGCAATAGTCTCTGTATTGGTATGGCAAAAGAAAACATCCACAAGCTCCAAACTATTCAGAATACAGCAGCACGAATAATCTCACGCCAGGCAAAAGATGCACACATCACTCCGATTCTCCATAAGCTTCACTGGTTGCCAATTGCTCAACGTATCCAATTTAAAATCCTCTGTCTAGCTTACCAGTGTGTCTCAGGAACTGCACCTACATACCTTTCTGCATTAGTCGAGCCATACCAACCAACCCGGTCACTTAGATCCCTAAACAAGCAAATGCTCAAAATCCCAAAATACAAAATGAATTCATACGGCTTTAGAACATTTTCTTTCTCGGCCGCCACTGAATGGAACAACCTCCCTATTCATCTAAAATTGTCAAAAAATCTTACAACATTCAAATCAAATCTTAAAACTCATCTCTTTAAACAAGCGTACCAGAATTTAAATTAATGTTTATATTATCATTTCATTGTCTTGCGCTACGAGCATGCTTGCGTGGAGTTTGGCGCGTTATAAATTCACTTATTATTATTATTATTATTATATACCAAGTCTGGTTAGATTCGAACAAAGGGAGAGGACAGACAAACGGACGGACGGAAGCGGATTTTAATATCCTAACAGTTTTATTTTCGAAAGGTAGTGATAATAATTATTAATGTTTATATCATAAATACATGAAGGGTATTGGGAAATTACATGCCACCGTCACAGTTATTTACACTTTCACTTTGTCTAAACATTTTGAGACAGTGAGACGAACATAGAGAGGTGGATGGACGGAGGGCCCAACGGACGGCAACATGGGCAGACGACAAGGCAGACAGACAGACAGACAGACAGACATACAGACATGCAGGCAGGCAGGCAGGCAGACAGGCAGGCAGGCAGGCAGGCAGGCAGGCAGGCAGGCAGGCAGGCAGGCAGGCAGGCAGACAGGCAGACAGACAGACAGACAGACAGACAGACAGACATATGGATGGATGCTGCAGAGTAATGACGGACGGACGAATGGGCAGAGAGACGGATAGAGAGACAGTTATAAAACTCATGTTAGATTCAAGTCTAGGCTACAACATTATGCAAGTGCAGACAATTCTTTTCTTTACTAATATTGGTCTTTACTCTTTTCAGATATTTAGCAACTGGTGAGAGCTACAGATCTCTTGCAGCTCAGTACCGAGTTGGGGTGACAACCGTATCTAACATTGTGCCAGAAGTGTGTGACGCAATCTGGGTGTCAATGAATCAGGCATTCATGGCTGTTCCTGCCTCAGAGGAAGACTGGAGGTTTATTGCAATGAACTTTGCACAAAGATGGGATTACCCTAACTGCATTGGTGCCCTTGACGGCAAGCACGTAGTTATTCAGGCTCCGCCCAATAGTGGTTCATTATACTATAATTATAGGTGTTCATTCTCTGTTGTACTAATGGCACTTGTTGATGCCTTTTACAAATTCATTTGCATTGACATAGGTTCATATGGTCACCATTCAGGTGGTGGAATTTTCTCTAATTCATCATTGGGCATAGCATTATCCAATTCTAAATCTTTAAAATTGCCAAATGACTGTGTTTTAGAGTGTGCGGGGGAATTAGGGGCTATGCCTTATATAGTTGTTGGAGATGAAGCTTTCCCTCTGCAGCGGCACCTAATGAGACCATATCCAGGGAAACATGCAACTCCTTCCCAAGAAATTTACAACTACCGTCATTCAAGAGCACGAAGAATTGTGGAAAATGGTTTTGGAATTTTAGCTTCAAGATGGAGAGTATACCACACTAAAATTGCAGTCTTCCCAGACACGGTGAACAAAATTGTACAAGCAACCACTGTTTTGCACAACATGATCCAGAGAGATTCTACACCCCGTTCAGTGAGAGAACTATTGCAGGATTCTAGACCAGACAATGTGGAAGGACTTCACGGACTCCGCAAGATGGGATCTAGAGGTACAACAGAAGCCATCGACATAAGAAACAATTTTGCACGCTACTTTGAAGAAAATCCTTTGCCATGGCAGACAAGACATGTACAAAGAGGTCCTAATGATATTTAATTACTAACCTAATTGTTTCATCGACTTCAGGCTCGGTGAAAGTGTTTTGGTCGTCGGCATCCTTGTCACTGCCAGAGTCCCCACCGCGTGACTCATTGTCAGACTCAGATTCTGTGCAATGATCACCAGCCTCACCATCGCCAGACGAAGGACCGTCGAAGTTGCTCACAGTACTGTAATTTTGTAAACAGAGCACATTGGTTAATAACAAACTACACCCCCCAAAGAAGTCCATCCATCTACCCCTCACCCCACAACCCCAACGCACTCAATCACCCACCCCTCACATCACACCCCACCGCTGTGACTAATAATAATAATAATAATAATAATAATAATAATAATAATAATAATAATAATAATAATTATGCCCTGTAGGTGGGGCTTAGAATACACCTTCCGTATCCTCTGCGTGTCGTAAGAGGCGACTAAAGGAGGTAAGGGTGAGGTAACCCTGACAGAAACCTCGAGTGCTGAAGACGGAGGTTCCAGGCCGTACGGCGCACTCTAATAAACCATGGATCCACGCACTTAACGCTTATGATCATGTCGATAGTCACTTACAGGACTGGCGGTATGATCAGCGAACGAAAAGAATAATAATAATAATAATAAAAATAATAATAATAATAATAATAATAATAATAATAATAATAATAATAATCAATTACATTCCAATGTAATTATCATCTTGTTCAACTTGTTCACATATTTGTTGTTATTGATTACCACCTGATGTGGATTGCCCACTGGCAGGGCTTGACATTAAGGACTGCCCACCTGCCCGGGGAAGGTCATTACTCTCAGTGAGTAGATAAAATCTAACCCATACTTGCCCTGCTGGGCAGGTCACTAACTACACAACCTGTTATGGATCATAATTCCAAAGTTAAATTAACACCTTTAATTCAGCTTACGATTGATATAATTTATGTCTTTATGATTGAAATATTGTTTCATATTTCGAAAATTGCTAGCCACAACTTTAATCAAATTAGTTTCAAAATATCCAACTTCATAAATTAAATATCATACATTTTATTAGCCTGTTCACTTTCTTTGTATTTAAAATCCATGACAACCATACAGAAGAGCTGTTGAATATATTGAAATTAATTTGACTGAAAAATTTGCTTCATTTGGCATATTTCTTACATATAGGAAAGTGCTTTTTGTGAGATTGCTCATTGAAAGTGTAATTTCATTTTTGAGGGCAGGTAATACATTTGGAGGGGAGGTAAAAAATGTATGCTTACCTTGGCCTACAGGGCAGGTGAATACAAATGTTAATGTCTAGCCCTGCCCACTGGGACAACATAGGTATTCGCTAATACCAACTTGAGTTAAAATACTTCCAGTAAGACCTGATTACAAATTAACAACGCTTATTTTTTCCCAGAAAAGCGTACCTCCTCTCTTCTAAATGTTTTTTCAGGTATGATGATATCAGATCATAAAAGGGTCCATTTTGCATTGGCTTTGCAGCTGATCCACTCTTGTGTTTAATGTTTTTACGACGCTGTCTCATAAACCCATCCCTCTGGTTTTTTCACTTGTGTCTCCATACTGATCCTATTTGAAGGTACAAGCAAGATTACGCGCGCGTGCGTGCGTGCGTGCGTGCGTGTGTGCGTGCGTGTGTGCGTGTGTGTTGGAGGTGGGGGTTGGTGGGGGTGGGTGGGGTGGGGGATGTGTGCGTGCATGCGTGCGTGTGGCTGGTTGGCTTACTGGCTGCCTGTGTGCCTGCCTGACTGCCTGTTTGTCTATTTGACTTCCTGCAGTTGTTTGCCGGAAACTACTGGCCAAATTAAATATAAATTTAACATAAGAAAGGTCCTTCCATTAAATACGGTGTTCCAAAGTTACGAATGGTCCTGATTCAGACATGTGCATCATCAAGCGATGCTTCTGCTCAAATATTTCATCCTTCCTGCATATGTAATACCGTAAAATGTCTGCCCTGAGGACACTATGATACCATGCTATCTTCATTCATAAGCACCAAGTCCGAGGACAAAGTACAATGCGAACAAGTACTGATATTAAAGAGAATACAGAGTCTGGCCCACACACAGTCTTCGATTATCACGACCGTTGACATCTTTACCCTTGACTTTTGACCGCATGGGCGATTTACCTCTCCCCAAGTCTGGTCAATTTCATTCCAGCAGAACATTAGTTATCGCGCCACATCTATTTTCCATGATCGTGAGCTTGACCTCATGACCAGTGATCTTTTAATCTCAAAATCAATCCATTTCTTAAGGACCACTTGGGCAACATACCACCCAAGGTTGGTCACGATTCTGCCAGTGGAAGGTGAGTTATGGATGCAGACAGACAGACAGACAGACAGACAGACAGGCAGGCAGACAGACAGACAGACATACAGACAGGCAGGCAGGCAGGCAGGCAGGCAGGCAGGCAGGCAGGCAGGCAGGCAGGCAGGCAGGCAGACAGACAGACAGACAGACAGACAGACATTATAGTCTCCTCAAACATCTTTATTCAATAGACGATGCAATTTGGGGGTTAGTTACTTACCAGTCACCCCCTCCATGCCCATCTTTTTTGCAATCTTTCTCCAACGGTTTCTGGTCCATTGCTGATCTCTATATTCCTTAAGTGGTGGGTTATATAGGCCAGGATTATCTTTTAGTACTAAGAGAAGTAATTTTTCAGTTGTTTCCAAATTCATCTTGCTGGCCATGCTGCCTTCCAAATGAAAGGAAAGTGAATTATAACATGCCACAATATGCTGACATGCCGCAATCTGGTTTGTGAATTTGAAAAACGAAACCAACATTCCGACAAAATACCCACTGGAACTAAAAGAAACGCGTGGACTGTCTCTAATTATTTCCATGTGAGCGAACTGCGCGATATCTGGGGCGATACGCGACCAGAAATTGCTCCAAAATCAAATTCTGTGTCGCGCGGCAAGGGTGGTCGCGTACATGGAAACAGATGACTGGACTTATGAAGGATCAATAATTGTCGCACCAATTGAGAGCGACAGTCGTGTGCAAAAACGCGCACATGGAAATCCAGCCTAACGCGCGTGCGTATCCGTATCCGAATTTGTTTTCGCTCCCATTACAAATAGATAGTATGATTCCATATATCCGTATGCGTATGCGAACCCTGTCCGTATCCGAAACCGATCGCTACATGTAGCGATTTTGTTCAGATACGGACAGCATTCGGATGTGGGATTCCTTGAAAATTACGTTTTCATAACGTCATTCATGGGCTTTCCCCAAATCGACATTATTATTCTGTACATGTGTTCCAATATATAAGTTAAATTCATAGTAAGCGCGCTGGAATGTGAAACTCACTGAAAGGCTGATAGACTATTTTAGAACATATTCATGCGTGTAGTAGTAGTAGTAGTAGTAGTAGTAGTAGTAGTAGTAGTAGTAGTAGTAGTAGTAGTAGTAGTAGTAGTAGTAGTAGTAGTAGTAGTAGTAGTAGTAGTAGTAGTAGTAGTAGTAGTATTACTATTATTATTATTAGTAGTAGTAGTAGTAGTAGTAGTAGTAGTAGTAGTAGTAGTAGTAGTAGTAGTAGTAGTAGTAATAGCAGCAGCAGCAGCAGCAGTAGTAGTAGCAGTAGTAGTCCAATTGAATGACTACGGATACGCATACGCGTTAATGGAATCCTACCTGAGCTGTTTGTATATATATATATATATATAAAACGGCTTCTTCAGTGGTATCGAGAAATGTCCATTTACAGATCAAGAGAAGACTATTTTTGAAAATTTACAACTGATAATCGAGCCAGTCATTACAGTTGTAAATTAAAAAAATACTCTTCTCTTGGTATGCAAATGAGCATTTTCTATGAGCAAATTGAAATTTTATTGAACAAATTTGAGTGTTAAAAGATTAATACGTGTAATATCGTACTGATATAGGTTCCCCTCAGAATAACACCGATATCTTTTTTAAATAACCCGAAGCTCGCCAGACAGATGTAAGCAGTAAGTAAGTGGTGATGCTTGTTTAGCCGCATATGGGGTTTGACGTCTTGAGCATTCAGTTATTTTGCTATTTCCTCTTTAGGGCGAACGCGACACGTGAAAATACATGCTCCCCTCAGAATGCTGGTCGACACGTGAAATTACACGCTCCCTCAGAATGCTGGTCGACACGTGAAAATACATGCTCCCCTCAGAATGCTGGTCGACACGTGAAAATACATGCTCCCCTCAGAATGCTGGTCGACACGTGAAAATACATGCTCCCTCAGAATGCTGGTCGACACGTGAAAATACATGCTCCCTCAGAATGCTGGTCGACACGTGAAAATACATGCTCCCCTCAGAATGCTGGTCGACACGTGAAAATACATGCTCCCCTCAGAATGCTGGTCGACACGTGAAAATACATGCTCCCTCAGAATGCTGGTCGACACGTGAAAATACATGCTCCCCTCAGAATGCTGGTCGACACGTGAAAATACATGCTCCCCTCAGAATGCTTGTCGACACGTGAAAATACATGCTCCCCTCAGAATGCTGGTCGACACGTGAAAATACATGCTCCCCTCAGAATGCTGGTCGACACGTGAAAATACATGCTCCCCTCAGAATGCTTGTCGACACGTGAAAATACATGCTCCCCTCAGAATGCTGGTCGACACGTGAAAATACATGCTCCCCTCAGAATGCTGGTCGACACGTGAAAATACATGCTCCCCTCAGAATGCTGGTCGACACGTGAAAATACATGCTCCCCTCAGAATGCTGGTCGACACGTGAAAATACATGCTCCCCTCAGAATGCTGGTCGACACGTGAAAATACATGCTCCCCTCAGAATGCTGGTCGACACGTGAAAATACATGCTCCCCTCAGAATGCTGGTCGACACGTGAAAATACATGCTGCCCTCAGAATGCTGGTCGACACGTGAAAATACATGCTCCCCTCAGAATGCTGGTCGACACGTGAAAATGCATGCTCCCCTCAGAATGCTGGTCGACACGTGAAAATACATTCTCCACTCAGAATGCTGGTCGACACGTGAAAATGCATGCTCCTCTCAGAATGCTGGTCGACACGTGAAAATACATAGGTTTGCACTCCGTCTGTCCATCTGTCCGTGTGTCACATTTGGTTTTTCCACACTTTTTTCCGCAGTCCTTCAAGGTATTCAACTGAGAATTGGTTTATTGCTTTATTATGAGAAGTTACAGACCAAGTTCGAGTTTCAGGCGTATACGTCAATTTTTGATGGAGTTATGCCCCCTTTCGAGTTAAGAAATACGAAAAATATTAGTTTTCCGCACCTTTCTTCGCAGTCTTTCAAGACATTATACTGAAAATTGCTACATAGCTTTTTTATGAGAAGTTACATACCAAGTTCGAATTTCAGGTGTATGCGTACATTTTTGATGGAGTTATTTCCCCTTTCGACTTAGGAAATATGAAAAATATCAGCTTTCCGCACTTTTTTTCGCACACCTTCAAGATATTTAAGGAAAAATCAGTTCCATCGCTTTAGTATAAGGGTTTACAGAGCAAGTTCGAGTTTCAGACATTTTCGTCAATTTTTCATCGAGTTATGCCCCCTTTCGACTTATGAAATGCAAAATATATTAGTCTTCCGCACTATTTTCGCAGTCTTTCAAGATATTATACTGAGAACTGCTACATTGCTTTGTTATGAGAAGCTACAGACCAAGTTGGAGTTTCAGGCATATACGTAAATCTTTGGTGGAGTTATGTCCCCTTTCGACTTAAGAGATACGAAAAATATCAACTTTCCGCACTTTTTTTCGAACTCCTTCAAGATATTTAAGCGAAAATCGGTGCATTGCTTTAGTGTAAGGAGTTATAGAGCAAGTTCGAGTTTCAGAAATTTTCGTCAATTTTTCATGGAGTTATGCCCCCTTTCGACTTATGCAATACGAAAAATATTAGTTTTCCGCACTTTTTTTCGCAGTCTCAAGATATTATACTGAGAATTGCTACATTGCTTTTTGCCCTGTAGGTGGGGCTTAGAATGCACCTTCCGTATCCTCTGCGTGTCGTAAGAGGCGACTAAAGGAGGTAAGGGTGAGGTAACCCTGACAGAAACCTCGAGTGCTGAAGACGGAGGTTCCAGGCCGCACGGCGCACTCTAATAAACCATGGATCCACGCACTTAACGCTTATGATCATGTCGATAGTCACTTACAGGACTGGCGGTATGATCAGCGAACGAAAAGAAGAAGAAGAAGAAGCTACATTGCTTTGTTACGAGAAGCTACAAACCAAGCTGGAGTTTCAGACATATACGTAAATCTTTGGTGGAGTTATGTCCCCTTTCGACTTAAGAAATACGAAAAATATCAACTTTCCGCACTTTTTTTCGCACTCCTTCAAGATATTTAAGTGAAAATCGGTGCATCGCTTTAGTGTAAGGAGTTACAGAGCAAGTTCGAGTTTCAGACATTTTCGTCGATCTTTCATTGAGTTATGCCCCCTTTCGACTTTTTTCGCAGTCTTTCAAGATATTATACTGAGAATTGCTACATTGCTTTGCTATGAGAAGTTACAGACCAAGTTCGAGTTTCAGGCGTATGCATAAATATTTTATAGAGTTATGCCCCCGTTCGACCTATGAAATACGAAAAATACTAGTTTTCCGCCCATTTTCTCGCAGTCTTTCAAGATATTCAACTGAGAATTGGTACATTACTTTATTATGAGAAACTACAGACCAAGTTCGGGTTTCAGGCATTTGCGTCATTTTTTGATGGAGTTATGTCCCCTTTCGACTTATGAAATACAAACATATCAGCTTTCAAGACTTTTCCCTTCTCCTTCACCATATATAACTGAGACTTGGTTTATTACTAGGTTATGAGAAGTTACAGATCAAGTTCGAGCTTCAGCTGCTTTTGACAATTTTTAATGAAATTTTTGACTGTCAATCTCTAAAGATTTATATCACCAGGTAGGGGACATGTATTGCACAGCAATACTTACAGAATGCTTGTTTTCCTCGAGACAAGTATATTTGTTCACCTGCATTATGAGGACCTACATCATTCTGAGGGGAGCCTACTTACAAAGCATGTTCTGATACATCTAACACCTTATCCGTCACTAGTATTTATTGCACAACACTCACAGACCCGTATAGAAAATTCGTAATACTCGAATACCCCGGAAATCTGAAATATATTTTAATTGCGACACAAACGAAAGGGTGTGGGTCTGCAATACTTGATTGCTTTCGCTCACAGTTGATTTCACTAAAGATTTATCTTAAACAAAATTAAGACTACGTTTATATTCTTCATCCTTTAACCCTTTCAGGCCAAAGACGGGCCTCTGCAGGGGTCTTGAGAAATGTCCATTTACAGGCCAAAAGAAGACTATTTTTGAAAATTTACCACTGCAATGGTAACCGAGCCAGTCATTCCAGTGGTGAATTTTCAAAAATAGTCTTCTCTTGGCCAGCAAATGGACATTCAATAAGTTAATATTTTTAATTTTTGAACAAATTTAGTCGTTAAAGGGTTAATGGCGAAATTTGTTTATTTCCTTATTGACTGTCCATTTGCAGGCCAAGAGAAGAATATTTTTGAAAATTGTATCACTGAAATGACGGGATCGATTACCCGAGCGGTAAATTCTCAAGAATAGCTTTTTTTATGGCCTGTATGCTTAACCGGATGTTCCTCACGACCACTGAAGAAGTTTTGGCCGGTTTCTCCATGAGTGGGTTAATATTATTCATTCGTTTGCTCTGGCATTATCGAATTGTTAGAGCTGTCTTCATTTATACGTATATTATATAGCTCTTCATTTCAATGGACCTTTGCAAGTTTATTCATCGATCATCTGACGTCATATGACGTCATAATTAATTAAGTCATAAATGCTTCGATATAGCCCGTCTTAAACGTTTAATGGTCTTACACGTTGTACGAATTGTATTTAATACATATTCTGTTGAACATTTTGAAACTAATTTGACTGGACCTATGGCAGCAACAGCGCCCAGTAAAATTAGTTTCAAAATGTTAACAGCTTACCTGTATAGTTTCCTAGAAATTAATAGGGATTTCAGAGATCGATCGATCCCAACACGGACGAGGTGTGGGTGGAGTTTCGATAGAGATGGGCGGTGCACAGCTAAAACTGGAAAGGTCCATTACAATCTAATCAGATTCCGTGATTGTGAACGCTCCTCTCTTGCACTACGCTCCTCTCTTGCACTACGCTCCTCTCTTGCACTACGCTCCTCTCTTGCACTACGCTCCTCTCTTGCACTACGCTCCTCTCTTGCACTACGCTCCTCTCTTGCACTACGCTCCTCTCTTGCACTACGCTCCTCTCTTGCACTACGCTCCTCTCTTGCACTACGCTCCTCTCTTGCACTACGCCCCTCTCTTGCACTACGCCCCTCTCTTGCACTACGCCCCTCTCTTGCACTACGCTCCTCTCCTGCACTACGCCCCTCTCTTGCACTACGCCCCTCTCTTGCACTACGCCCCTCTCTTGCACTACGCTCATCTCTTGCACTACGCCCCTCTCTTGCACTACGCCCCTCTCTTGCACTACGCCCTCTCTTGCACTACGCCCCTCTCTTGCACTACGCCCCTCTCTTGCACTACGCGCATATCTTGCACTACGCCCCTCTCTTGCACTACGCCCCTCTCTTGCACTACGCCCCTCTCTTGCACTACGCCCCTCTCTTGCACTACGCTCCTCTCTTGCACTACGCTCCTCTCTTGCACTACGCCCCTCTCTTGCACTACGCTCCTCTCCTGCACTACGCCCCTCTCTTGCACTACGCCCCTCTCTTGCACTACGCGCATATCTTGCACTACGCCCCTCTCTTGCACTACGCCCCTCTCTTGCACTACGCCCCTCTCTTGCACTACGCGCATATCTTGCACTACGCCCCTCTCTTGCACTACGCCCCTCTCTTGCACTACGCCCCTCTCTTGCACTACGCCCCTCTCTTGCACTACGCCCCTCTCTTGCACTACGCTCCTCTCTTGCACTACGCCCCTCTCTTGCACTACGCTCCTCTCTTGCACTACGCTCCTCTCTTGCACTACGCTCCTCTCTTGCACTACGCCCCTCTCTTGCACTACGCTCCTCTCCTGCACTACGCCCCTCTCTTGCACTACGCCCCTCTCTTGCACTACGCCCCTCTCTTGCACTACGCCCCTCTCTTGCACTACGCCCCTCTCTTGCACTACGCCCCACTCTTGCACTACGCTCCTCTCTTGCACTACGCTCCTCTCTTGCACTACGCTCATCTCTTGCACTACGCCCCTCTCTTGCACTACACTCCTCTCTTGCACTACGCCCCTCTCTTGCACTACGCCCCTCTCTTGCACTACGCCCCTCTCTTGCACTACACTCCTCTCTTGCACTACGCTGCTCTCTTGCACTACGCCCCTCTCTTGCACTAGGCTCCTCTCTTGCACTACGCCCCTCTCTTGCACTACGCCCCTCTCTTGCACTACGCCCCTCTCTTGCACTACGCTCATCTCTTGCACTACGCCCCTCTCTTGCACTATGCCCCTCTCTTGCACTACGCTCATCTCTTGCACTACGCTCCTCTCTTGCACTACGCCCCTCTCTTGCACTACGTTCATCTCTTGCCCTACGCCCCTCTCTTGCACGACGCCCCTCTCATGAACTACATTCCTCTCTTGCACTACATTCCTCTCTTGCACTACGCCCCTCTCTTGCACTACGCCCCTCTCTTGCACTACATTCCTCTCTTGCACTACGCCCCTCTCTTGCACTACGCGCCTGTCTTGCACTACGCCCCTCTCTTGCACTACGCCCCTCTCTTGCACTACGCCCCTCTCTTGCACTACGCCCCTCTCTTGCACTACGCTCCTCTCTTGCACTACGCGCATCTCTTGCACTACGCCCCTCTCTTGCACTACGCCCCTCTCTTGCACTACGCTCCTCTCTTGCACTACGCCCCTCTCTTGCACTACGCCCCTCTCTTGCACTACGCCCCTCTCTTGCACTACGCCCCTCTCTTGCACTACGGTCCTCTCTTGCACTACGCTCATCTCTTGCACTACGCCCCTCTCTTGCACTACACTCCTCTCTTGCACTACGCTACTCTTTTGCATTACGCCCCTCTCTTGCACTACGCCCCTCTCTTGCACTACGCCCCTCTCTTGCACTACGCCCCTCTCTTGCACTACGCCCCTCTCTTGCACTACGCTCCTCTCTTGCACTACGCGCATCTCTTGCACTACGCCCCTCTCTTGCACTACGCTCCTCTCCTGCACTACGCCCCTCTCTTGCACTACGCCCCTCTCTTGCACTACGGTCCTCTCTTGCACTACGCTCCTCTCTTGCACTACGCTCCTCTCTTGCACTACGCCCCTCTCTTGCACTACGCTCATCTCTTGCACTACGCCCTCTCTTGCACTACGCCCCTCTCTTGCACTACGCTCATCTCTTGCACTACGCCCTCTCTTGCACTACGCCCCTCTCTTTCACTACGCCCTCTCTTGCACTACGCCCCTCTCTTGCACTACGCTCATCTCTTGCACTACGCCCCTCTCTTGCACTACGCTCATCTCTTGCACTACGCTCCTCTCTTGCACTACGCCCCTCCCTTGCACTACGCTCCTCTCTTGCACTACGCTCATCTCTTGCACTACACTCCTCTCTTGCACTACGCTACTTTTTTGCATTACGCCCCTCTCTTGCACTACGCCCCTCTCTTGCACTACGCCCCTCTCTTGCACTACGCTCCTCTCTTGCACTACGCGCATCTCTTGCACTACGCCACTCTCTTGCACTACGCTCATCTCTTGCACTACGCTCATCTCTTGCACTACGCCCCTCTCTTGCACTACGCCCCTCTCTTGCACTACGCTCCTCTCTTGCACTACGCTCCTCTCTTGCACTACGCTCATCTCTTGCACTACGCCCCTCTCTTGCACTACGCCCCTCTCTTGCACTACGCTCCTCTCTTGCACTACGCTCCTCTCTTGCACTACGCTCCTCTCCTGCACTACGCCCCTCTCTTGCACTACGCCCCTCTCTTGCACTACGCTCATCTCTTGCACTACGCCCCTCTCTTGCACTACGCCCCTCTCTTGCACCACGCCCTCTCTTGCACTACGCCCCTCTCTTGCACTACGCCCCTCTCTTGCACTACGCGCATATCTTGCACTACGCCCCTCTCTTGCACTACGCCCCTCTCTTGCACTACGCCCCACTCTTGCACTACGCTCCTCTCTTGCACTACGCTCCTCTCTTGCACTACGCTCATCTCTTGCACTACGCCCCTCTCTTGCACTACACTCCTCTCTTGCACTACGCCCCTCTCTTGCACTACGCCCCTCTCTTGCACTACGCCCCTCTCTTGCACTACACTCCTCTCTTGCACTACGCTGCTCTCTTGCACTACGCCCCTCTCTTGCACTAGGCTCCTCTCTTGCACTACGCCCCTCTCTTGCACTACGCCCCTCTCTTGCACTACGCCCCTCTCTTGCACTACGCTCATCTCTTGCACTACGCCCCTCTCTTGCACTACGCCCCTCTCTTGCACTACGCTCATCTCTTGCACTACGCTCCTCTCTTGCACTACGCCCCTCTCTTGCACTACGTTCATCTCTTGCCCTACGCCCCTCTCTTGCACGACGCCCCTCTCATGAACTACATTCCTCTCTTGCACTACATTCCTCTCTTGCACTACGCCCCTCTCTTGCACTACGCCCCTCTCTTGCACTACATTCCTCTCTTGCACTACGCCCCTCTCTTGCACTACGCGCCTGTCTTGCACTACGCCCCTCTCTTGCACTACGCCCCTCTCTTGCACTACGCCCCTCTCTTGCACTACGCCCCTCTCTTGCACTACGCTCCTCTCTTGCACTACGCGCATCTCTTGCACTACGCCCCTCTCTTGCACTACGCCCCTCTCTTGCATTACGCTCCTCTCTTGCACTACGCCCCTCTCTTGCACTACGCCCCTCTCTTGCACTACGCCCCTCTCTTGCACTACGCCCCTCTCTTGCACTACGGTCCTCTCTTGCACTACGCTCATCTCTTGCACTACGCCCCTCTCTTGCACTACACTCCTCTCTTGCACTACGCTACTCTTTTGCATTACGCCCCTCTCTTGCACTACGCCCCTCTCTTGCACTACGCCCCTCTCTTGCACTACGCTCCTCTCTTGCACTACGCGCATCTCTTGCACTACGCCCCTCTCTTGCACTACGCTCCTCTCCTGCACTACGCCCCTCTCTTGCACTACGCCCCTCTCTTGCACTACGCTCATCTCTTGCACTACGCCCTCTCTTGCACTACGCCCCTCTCTTGCACTACGCTCATCTCTTGCACTACGCCCTCTCTTGCACTACGCCCCTCTCTTTCACTACGCCCTCTCTTGCACTACGCTCATCTCTTGCACTACGCCCCTACGCTCATCTCTTGCACTACGCTCCTCTCTTGCACTACGCCCCTCTCTTGCACTACGCTCCTCTCTTGCACTACGCTCATCTCTTGCACTACACTCCTCTCTTGCACTACGCTACTCTTTTGCATTACTCCCCTCTCTTGCACTACGCCCCTCTCTTGCACTACGCCCCTCTCTTGCACTACGCTCCTCTCTTGCACTACGCGCATCTCTTGCACTACGCCACTCTCTTGCACTACGCTCATCTCTTGCACTACGCTCATCTCTTGCACTACGCCCCTCTCTTGCACTACGCCCCTCTCTTGCACTACGCTCTGTTGCACTACGCCCCTCTCTTGCACTACGCCCCTCTCTTGCACTACGCCCCTCTCTTGCACTATGCCCCTCTCTTGCACTACGCCCCTCTCTTGCACTACGCCCCTCTCTTGCACTACGCCCCTCTCTTGCACTACGCTCCTCTCTTGCACTACGCCACTCTCTTGCACTACGCCCCTCTCTTGCACTACGCTCATCTCTTGCACTACGCTCCTCTCTTGCACTACGCCCCTCTCTTGCACTACGCTCCTCTCTTGCACTACGCCCCTCTCTTGCACTACGCCCCTCTCTTGCACTACGCCCCTCTCTTGCACTACGCCCCTCTCTTGCACTACGCCCCTCTCTTGCACTACGCCCCTCTCTTGCACTACGCCCCTCTCTTGCACTACACTCCTCTCTTGCACTACGCTACTCTTTTGCATTACGCCCCTCTCTTGCACTACACTCCTCTCTTGCACTACGCGCATCTCTTGCACTACGCCACTCTCTTGCACTACGGTCCTCTCTTGCACTACGCTCATCTCTAGCACTACGCCCCTCTCTTGCACTACACTCCTCTCTTGCACTACGCTACTCTTTTGCATTACGCCCCTCTCTTGCACTACACTCCTCTCTTGCACTACGCGCATCTCTTGCACTACGCCACTCTCTTGCACTACGCTCCTCTCTTGCACTGCGCTCCTCTCTTGCACTATGCTCCTCTCTTGCACTACGCGCATCTCTTGCACTACGCTCCTCTCTTGCACTACGGTCCTCTCTTGCACTACACTCCTCTCTTGCACTACACTCCTCTCTTGCACTACGCCCCTCTCTTGCACTACGCCGCTCTCTTGCACTACGCTCCTCTCTTGCACTACGCTCATCTCTTGCACTACACTCCTCTCTTGCACTACGCCCCTCTCTTGCACTACGCCCCTCTCTTGCACTACGCCCCTCTCTTGCACTACGCCCCTCTCTTGCACTACACTCCTCTCTTGCACTACGCCCCTCTCTTGCACTACGCCACTCTCTTGCACTACACTCCTCTCTTGCACTACACTCCTCTCTTGCACTACGCCACTCTCTTGCACTACGCCCCTCTCTTGCACTACACTCCTCTCTTGCACTACGCCCCTCTCTTGCACTACGCCACTCTCTTGCACTACACTCCTCTCTTGCACTACACTCCTCTCTTGCACTACGCCCCTCTCTTGCACTACGCCCCTCTCTTGCACTACGCCACTCTCTTGCACTACGCCCCTCTCTTGCACTACACTCCTCTCTTGCACTACGCCCCTCTCTTGCACTACGCCACTCTCTTGCACTACACTCCTCTCTTGCACTACGCTCCTCTCTTGCACTACGCCACTCTCTTGCACTACACTCCTCTCTTGCACTACGCCCCTCTCTTGCACTACGCCCCTCTCTTTCACTACGCCCTCTCTTGCACTACGCTCATCTCTTGCACTACGCCCCTACGCTCATCTCTTGCACTACGCTCCTCTCTTGCACTACGCCCCTCTCTTGCACTACGCTCCTCTCTTGCACTACGCTCATCTCTTGCACTACACTCCTCTCTTGCACTACGCTACTCTTTTGCATTACTCCCCTCTCTTGCACTACGCCCCTCTCTTGCACTACGCCCCTCTCTTGCACTACGCTCCTCTCTTGCACTACGCGCATCTCTTGCACTACGCCACTCTCTTGCACTACGCTCATCTCTTGCACTACGCTCATCTCTTGCACTACGCCCCTCTCTTGCACTACGCCCCTCTCTTGCACTACGCTCTGTTGCACTACGCCCCTCTCTTGCACTACGCCCCTCTCTTGCACTACGCCCCTCTCTTGCACTATGCCCCTCTCTTGCACTACGCCCCTCTCTTGCACTACGCCCCTCTCTTGCACTACGCCCCTCTCTTGCACTACGCTCCTCTCTTGCACTACGCCACTCTCTTGCACTACGCCCCTCTCTTGCACTACGCTCATCTCTTGCACTACGCTCCTCTCTTGCACTACGCCCCTCTCTTGCACTACGCTCCTCTCTTGCACTACGCCCCTCTCTTGCACTACGCCCCTCTCTTGCACTACGCCCCTCTCTTGCACTACGCCCCTCTCTTGCACTACGCCCCTCTCTTGCACTACGCCCCTCTCTTGCACTACGCCCCTCTCTTGCACTACACTCCTCTCTTGCACTACGCTACTCTTTTGCATTACGCCCCTCTCTTGCACTACACTCCTCTCTTGCACTACGCGCATCTCTTGCACTACGCCACTCTCTTGCACTACGGTCCTCTCTTGCACTACGCTCATCTCTAGCACTACGCCCCTCTCTTGCACTACACTCCTCTCTTGCACTACGCTACTCTTTTGCATTACGCCCCTCTCTTGCACTACACTCCTCTCTTGCACTACGCGCATCTCTTGCACTACGCCACTCTCTTGCACTACGCTCCTCTCTTGCACTGCGCTCCTCTCTTGCACTATGCTCCTCTCTTGCACTACGCGCATCTCTTGCACTACGCTCCTCTCTTGCACTACGGTCCTCTCTTGCACTACACTCCTCTCTTGCACTACACTCCTCTCTTGCACTACGCCCCTCTCTTGCACTACGCCGCTCTCTTGCACTACGCTCCTCTCTTGCACTACGCTCATCTCTTGCACTACACTCCTCTCTTGCACTACGCCCCTCTCTTGCACTACGCCCCTCTCTTGCACTACGCCCCTCTCTTGCACTACGCCCCTCTCTTGCACTACACTCCTCTCTTGCACTACGCCCCTCTCTTGCACTACGCCACTCTCTTGCACTACACTCCTCTCTTGCACTACACTCCTCTCTTGCACTACGCCACTCTCTTGCACTACGCCCCTCTCTTGCACTACACTCCTCTCTTGCACTACGCCCCTCTCTTGCACTACGCCACTCTCTTGCACTACACTCCTCTCTTGCACTACACTCCTCTCTTGCACTACGCCCCTCTCTTGCACTACGCCCCTCTCTTGCACTACGCCACTCTCTTGCACTACGCCCCTCTCTTGCACTACACTCCTCTCTTGCACTACGCCCCTCTCTTGCACTACGCCACTCTCTTGCACTACACTCCTCTCTTGCACTACGCTCCTCTCTTGCACTACGCCACTCTCTTGCACTACACTCCTCTCTTGCACTACGCCCCTCTCTTGCACTACGCCCCTCTCTTGCACTACGCCACTCTCTTGCACTACACTCCTCTCTTGCACTACACTCCTCTCTTGCACTACACTCCTCTCTTGCACTACGCCCCTCTCTTGCACTACGCCACTCTCTTGCACTACACTCCTCTCTTGCACTACACTCCTCTCTTGCACTACACTCCTCTCTTGCACTACACTCCTCTCTTGCACTACGCCCCTCTCTTGCACTACGCCACTCTCTTGCATTACACTCCTCTCTTGCACTACGCCCCTCTCTTGCACTACGCCCCTCTCTTGCACTACGCCCCTCTCTTGCACTACGCCACTCTCTTGCACTACACTCCTCTCTTGCACTACACTCCTCTCTTGCACTACACTCCTCTCTTGCACTACACTCCTCTCTTGCACTACGCTCCTCTCTTGCACTACGCGCATCTCTTGCACTACGCCCCTCTCTTGCACTACGGTCCTCTCTTGCACTACGCCCCTCTCTTGCACTACGGTCCTCTCTTGCACTACACTCCTCTCTTGCACTACGCGCATCTCTTGCACTACGCCCCTCTCTTGCACTACGGTCCTCTCTTGCACTACGCTCATCTCTTGCACTACACTCCTCTCTTGCACTACGCGCATCTCTTGCACTACGCCACTCTCTTGCATTACGCCCATCTCTTGCACTACGCCACTCTCTTGCACTACGCTCCTCTCTTGCACTACACTCCTCTCTTGCACTACGCCACTCTCTTGCATTACGCCCCTCTCTTGCACTACGCCACTCTCTTGCACTACGGTCCTCTCTTGCACTACGCTCCTCTCTTGCACTACACTCCTCTCTTGCACTACGCGCATCTCTTGCACTACGCCCCTCTCTTGCACTACGGTCCTCTCTTGCACTACGCTCATCTCTTGCACTACACTCCTCTCTTGCACTACGCGCATCTCTTGCACTACGCCACTCTCTTGCATTACGACGCTCTCTTGCACTACGCCACTCTCTTGCACTACGCTCCTCTCTTGCACTACACTCCTCTCTTGCACTACACTCCTCTCTTGCACTACGCTCATCTCTTGCACTACGCCACTCTCTTGCATTACGCCCCTCTCTTGCACTACGCCACTCTCTTGCACTACACTCCTCTCTTGCACTACGCTCCTCTCTTGCACTACGGTCCTCTCTTGCACTACGCTCATCTCTTGCACTACGCCCCTCTCTTGCACTACACTCCTCTCTTGCACTACGCTCCTCTCTTGCACTACACTCCTCTCTTGCACTACACTCCTCTCTTGCACTACGCTCCTCTCTTGCACTATGCTCCTCTCTTGCACTACGCCCCTCTCTTGCACTACGCTCCTCTCTTGCACTACGCTCCTCTCTTGCACTACGCCACTCTCTTGCACTACGCTCCTCTCTTGCACTACGCGCATCTCTTGCACTACGCCCCTCTCTTGCACTACGGTCCTCTCTTGCACTACGCTCATCTCTTGCACTACGCCCCTCTCTTGCACTACACTCCTCTCTTGCACTACGCTACTCTTTTGCATTACGCCCCTCTCTTGCACTACGCCCCTCTCTTGCACTACGCCCCTCTCTTGCATTACGCCCCTCTCTTGCACTACGCCCCTCTCTTGCACTACGCCCCTCTCTTGCACTACGCTCCTCTCTTGCACTACGCGCATCTCTTGCACTACGCCACTCTCTTGCACTACGCTCCTCTCTTGCACTGCGCTCCTCTCTTGCACAACGCTCCTCTCTTGCACTACGCCCCTCTCTTGCACTACGCTCCTCTCTTGCACTACGCGCATCTCTTGCACTACGCCACTCTCTTGCACTACGCTCCTCTCTTGCACTGCGCTCCTCTCTTGCACTACGCTCCTCTCTTGCACTACGCTCCTCTCTTGCACTACGCTCCTCTCTTGCACTACGCCCCTCTCTTGCACTACGCTCCTCTCTTGCACTACGCCCCTCTCTTGCACTACGCTCCTCTCTTGCACTACGCTCCTCTCTTGCACTACGCTCCTCTCTTGCACTACGCTCCTCTCTTGCACTACGCTCCTCTCTTGCACTACGCCCCTCTCTTGCACTACGCTCCTCTCTTGCACTACGCTCCTCTCTTGCACTACGCTCCTCTCTTGCACTACGCTCCTCTCTTGCACTACGCTCCTCTCTTGCACTACGCTCCTCTCTTGCACTACGCTCCTCTCTTGCACTACGCTCCTCTCTTGCACTACGCCCCTCTCTTGCACTACGCTCCTCTCTTGCACTACGCTCCTCTCTTGCACTACGCTCCTCTCTTGCACTACGCTCCTCTCTTGCACTACGCTCCTCTCTTGCACTACGCTCCTCTCTTGCACTACGCTCCTCTCTTGCACTACGCTCCTCTCTTGCACTACGCTCCTCTCTTGCACTACGCGGCTCTTGGTATATATTAAATTTCATATCTTCGTGTTTTTTCATAGTTGAACATGGAGTGCATTGGCGTCTGTCCGCTTAGAGCTGTAGTACTCATATTGTGCATTTTTGGAGGAAGTCAAGGTGAGTAATTTAGACACACATATCAATTAATCGTAGATCCGGAATTTGATACGATCTGGATCCAAGTTCTTATCCAGATAGATGCCAACGTCGGGGGATCCGAGTTTACTGTAACACACTGGCCGTGGCTAAAAATGTAGCGAAATCGGACCAGTAGATTCCGAGATACAGCTCCGGGCAGACATCCAGCCAGACAGACACGAGTATCAAATTTATCATAGTCGTTTAGTAATATCTTATTAGCAACGAGCTTTAAGGAGTTCCAACACATCCGCTATATCTTCGAATATTCACGTTGATTCTTATCATTTTCTTAAAATTGTGGATTATTTTTCGTCCATGGGTCTATTAAGCGTTCTTAAACATTGTTATCCTCAACTGTAAGGGGAAGAAGAGTGGGGTGCGTATCTGTCTGTGTCTCTGTCTGTGTGTGCGTCTGTGTGTCTGTCTGTGTGTCTGTCTGTCTGTGTGTCTGTCTGTGCGTCTGTCTGTGCGTATATCTGTGCATCTGTCTGTCGGTCGGTCGGTCGGTCGGTCGGTCTGCCTGGATATGAATGGAACCATACAGTGAAAGAGGCTTTCCAGACTTTGCCCATACTTCGGATGACAAACCCAGATTCGGATCGGATCAAATTGTGGATCTATTGATACCTCAGAAACTACTGCTCCGATTTGGCATAAAATCACCATGCGATTCAGTCACTTTGCTCTGGATCCAACTATCTGGAAAATCAGAAAAATCGGAAAAATTAGAATGCGCTAAAACGGGTGGGGTCTGCATGCTCTTATTGCTCTTGTCTACAACTTAATAGCGCTTGACCTTATTACACTAGTCAAGGATAAAATGATGTGTAATGGTTTACTGAATGTTATGCCATGGAATACAAGATTTATTATGTGATTATGGTTTATATATGCATACGTAAGCCTTATACATGTACATACACTATTCTATCATGTTTTGGTACAGGCAAAAAGCTTTGGCTGCGTGGTGACTTACAAAGGAAGTTCTGCGACCAGAGAACGTCAATATGTTTCAACGGGATTTCGTATCAGACACAGTCAGGCAACGCGTGTTATGAGGACGGTCAAAATACATTCGTATCCTGCCGGAAAGGCACCAAGAACGGCGCGCAAAACAAACAATGCTGCGGACAGACCGCGTATAATGAAGATATAGAACAATGTTGCAGTGACGGAACTGTTGGACCAGAATGTTGCGGTGGTGTTGCGTATGATCCAGCAACAGTCACGTGCTGTGATGAGGGGAAACTCGGAACAAACTGTTGCGGTACTATAGCATATGATGCTGAGAAATTGCAATGCTGTAGTGACGGAATCGTCGCACCAGCCTGCTGTGGCATTGTCCCATACGACTCATTAACATTAAAATGTTGCAGCGATGGGAATGTCGGAGTACAATGCTGCGGACCTGTAGCATTTGACCCTGGGCAAGTACAGTGCTGCAGTAGCGGAAGTGTCGGATCAGAATGTTGTGGTGATTTTGGATACAACGGTGCAACGCTACAGTGTTGTAGGAATGGGAATATCGGACCGCAATGTTGCGGTGTTATTGCATACGACCCAACAACAAAGCAATGTTGCAATGGTGTTGTGTACGATCCTGCGGTGCTAAAATGTTGCGATGGTGGAAGTATCGGTAAAGCATGCTGTGGTCCATTGGCTTATGATGACGCTATCAATAACCCGCCATTGCAATGTTGTAGCGACGGAAGCCTCGGAAAAGCGTGTTGTGGTACTTTGGGTTTTGATAACACACTGTTAAAGTGTTGCAGTGATAACGTTTTTGGCGTGGAATGTTGTGGATCAAAGGTGTATACCCCTGCCGCCTCCTTGAAGTGCTGCGATGGGGAATTGGTCACGATACCTACTACAGGAAATTGGGAATGTTGTGGGCCAACGTGCTGCCCTCCTGGTGAATATGCATTTGATAATGACGTAAACATTTGTTGCCGGAATGACAATAATGGTTACGCATATAGAGCTAGTTATCCGAACTTGTCATGCTGCGATGGCTTTCCGTTCGACACCCAGACGCAGTGGTGTGACGAGTAAGTACCTAGTCTATGTACAATAGGGGATACATTTCTAGCTATGCAGCGCCGATTTATAGCCAAGCTCCGCCTATTACTAGCTAAGCCCTACTCATTGCTAGCCAAACCCAGCCCATTTCTAGCTAGGCACCACCCATGTCTAGCTATGCACCGCCCATTTCTAGCTATGCACAGCCTATTTCTAGCTAAGCCCCGCCAATTTCTAGCTAGGCACCACCCATTTCTAGCTATGCACCACCCATTTCTAGCTTATCGCCGTCCATTTCTAGCCCATTTTATACGTACCCTTGACTCGATCTTAACCCGTAGAACGATGAATTTCCAGAATCTCAATTACAAAGTAACAATACAGGTAAGATGTTGACTATTTTGTAAATAATTTGACAGCGCGCTGGTGCTGCATGTGGCAGCATCAGCCTCCAGCCAAATTGGTTTAAAACCTCAAGACAATGTTTATTAAATTATAAATTCTCTATCAGTGATGTATTCTGACTATGACGCCATTTGATTGTAATGCCACCTATCAATGATGTATTCTCATTATGACGTCATTTGATGGCAATGCCGCATGTCAGTGATGAGTTCTCATTATGACGTCATCTGATTGCAATGTCACTTATCAGTGATCTATTCTCACCATTTTCATTATGACGTCAGATACTTGAGTGACTGATGCGTTGTCCACGTTGCGTTAAAATACGTATGGGAGGAGAGCTCAATACGGATTGTAGCGTAACAAGGACGAGTACAATAGAATTCCATATTGGCCTCGGAATTGTGATATCATCTATGTATTATAGGCCAACACCTAAATTCCGAATATGAGAGAACAATGTAACATTGTGTTTCTTGCCGTTCTTAATTACTTATTATATATATATATATATATATATATATATATATATATATATATATATATATATATATATATATATATATATATATATATATATATATATATATATATATATATATATATATATATATATATATATATATATATATATATATATATATATATAATCACGTAGGCCTACTACTACTACTACTACTACTTCTACTACTACTACTACTACTACTACTACTACTACTACTACTACTACTACTACTACTACTACTACTACCAATACTTTTTTCCCCTGAAAATCCGACGCTGACCGGACACACCTCACGGAGGAACTCCTTTATAAAAGGCTTGCAAACCCCCCTAAAAATCGGATGAAATAGCAGGCTTTATTAATAGTATATGAATAACAATACAAACTTAACATATCAAAACAGTACAAGCTAAAATACTCTATTACCGTATACCACACCCATGGCATAACTACATAGAAAAAACCTTAATAAAGAGCTGATAACATAATATAATTCAAAAAAGCCATTACTATTTGTACACCGTGTAGTAGTAGGCCCAAATGTCGAGCATAGTTACCCAATAAGTGGTAAAGCGACTCATCAATAATTAGCAGTAAGTTACTGCTACTCATTGACGCCATTGAGCCGATTCATGACCGGCAGATCATATGTAGTTTAACGTAGCACACCGTATAGTATTGGCCCAAATGGCGTGTGCAGCTCGCCAACTAGTGGCGAGGTGACTCGTCAATAAGTAACAGAAGGTCACTCATTGACGCCAGTTGGCCGATTCTTAACTACCGAGCAGTCGTAGTAGCCTTTACGTCGTAAAATGCACAAAGCAAACGTATACAAACTATGACTACATAGATGGCGCTCTGGGTTCACATTTTTAATTTACTTCATTGTAAGTTTTTGTAAATTACCCTGGAACAAATACACCTACAGTAAACATTTACAACAGGATGTTAATTGTATATATGTAAGATGTCATACTCTGTTAACCTAATGAACTCGAAAGTCGGATCACCTCCAGAATATTGACGCGATGCTCAATTGATATTTAAATATACCGATTCCCAAGGTTAGGTTATTCGTCAAAATTATCATCTCCTAAGACATTAAAATTTTAAAATTAACTCAATTAAATAAAATAAAATACCATATATCAATATACAACACGCAGCGAGTGTGCTAGCTTATACAAGTTCTGCTTCTGCTATTTTTAGATATCCATGTTCAATTGATACTAGGCCAGTTTTGCACCATATATCTTTAAATCTACTTTCTTTTCCATGTTCCACTAGCCTGTAAAATTCACAATGAATGCAGTTTATCAACAATGATCGAAATATAGCTTTATGGCTCTTTGGTGGTTGTTTCCTGTTTTATCTCTGGCCTCTGAACACCGATGCTTTCAAATGGCCCACACTCATGCAGATAACAGGGTTACTAACAATTCTTTCTCCTTGCTATTAATGATTCCTCCGATAGTTGAGCAATCTTTGAACATAATTGTTTCAGCATTAATTTCACATATTTGATTCCATATTTACCAAGGAGCATATTGATATATACCCAAACGCCTGTAGCTATACAACACTGTGTAAACAGATGGTCTATTGTTTCCTCCTTGGTATTACATAATAAACACCGGTCTGTACTTGTTATTTTGCACATATAAGTCAAATGGCCGACCCATAGCCTTCGATGGAGTAATCGCCATGCCAGGTCCCGTGCGTTTGCTGGTAGACAAGGTAGATGTATTGTTTTCCACGCATTTCCCCAGTTCTTTGGCGTGCATCCTAAAGTGTTCCAATGCCTAATTGTAACAGGAGTCTGACTACAACTTTGCATTAGCATTCCATACCAGGCTCTAGATGCCATGTTGTATTTTATATGCTCTGACTTAAATACTAATGTTGGTTGCAACATATCTCTGTTGCCACGTGCTTTCGGCAATTTGAACCATTCACCAGGTATTGCATTCTTTATTCTAAGAAATAATCATTGGGCATCAATATGCCTTATTGATGTTGCTCTTGCTACATCCTGCATCGCAATCCATTTGCGAGATTTCGGATTAACTAAATCACGTAAATATTGAATGCCATTTTTGGCCATAGAGGGCAAATATAATACAGCATCGTTATCACGAATCAACTTGTTGACCCAAAGACGTTTCTCTAAGGCATCTTCCCAATAACTGGGTTGTGGCATTGATCGTGTAAATATCTTTAAAGCTTCGAGCTGTTCTGTATATACGTTTGGTATCTTCTGATGGTTAGGTGGCAGTTTAATGCACAAAAATAAACATTCTACTGGAAATGGATCTACGTACCTTTGTAGAGGTGTCCTTGCAACACTTGACCAAGATGAGTTTGAAGTGAGTAACTTATTCAAGAATTTCAGTTTTAGCGAAGCACACTTTGCTAAAACATTAACCAAATCCAGGCCTCCATCATGCTTTTCATTGGTGAGGATTGACTGCGATACTAAATGGGTTTTGTCCTCCCATAAGAAGCACAAAAGTAACGTGTTGATCTTTGACTCTACTGATTTGGGCATATGAACTACAGAAGCGGTATACCACAGTCCAGATAAAATTAAATTATTACGGGTAAATGTCCTGCCACATACAGTTAGGCGACCTCGTCGTTTCCAATTTACTAATGCACACTTTAGCTTGGATAGCCTTTCTTCCCAGTTTATTATTACATCCTGTTCTCTACTAAAGTAAATACCCAAAATCTTTATGACATAATCTGACCAGTTAATATCCATAACATTGTCAGTTCTGTCGGCCAAAAATAATCCCTTTGATTTGTCTCTATTGACTTTACGCCCTGATGCCTTTTAAAAATCTGATAATACTCTATTTGAAATTCTAAAATCTGAATTTTTACCTGCAAACACAGTCGTATCATCTGCATATTGAGACACCTTTAGTGGCCTTTCTACGCCACGTAAACAAATTCCTTGAAAATCATTACGTTGCCTCAATGTGGCCCCAACGATTCCATAGCTATGACGAATAGAAGCGGAGACAATGAGCAACCCTGTCTGACACCTCGTTCCAACACTACAGATTCAGATAGTCTACCTTTTAATTTAACTAATAGTTCGTAATAATTATATTCTCCATTATTAATGTTCTTATTAATTTTACACACCGACCGCTGAAGCGCCTTTTACGCTTTCGCATTTCCCGTGCTTTCCTGATGGAATACTGCCTTGATATATGTTTCAGGTCGGATTTAACATCCTCCCACCAGTCTGTTATACATTCATACAAACTTCTCTTTTCATCCAAATGCCTCCAACAACTTTCTACACATTTGCGATAGCAACTATCTCGAGTTTCCAAAATCCATCTCCTCGTTTAATCCAGTCAGCATTGTCTAATGTGATGGAAAACATATTGTGATCAGAGAAAGTTACTGGTTTTATGTTAGTTTTACACATGTAACCTTTCAATGATCGTTCTACATAGATCCTGGTCCAATCTGGATGCTTTCTTCCCATCGGTTGAAAACCAAGTAAAGTCCCTGCCCTCTGGATTTTCAATCCGATAAGTGTCTAACAAGCTTTTATATTCACAGATGTGTTTCAAAATATTATGAGATGTGTCATCAAAATTAGACCAAGCGTTTCTGTCTTTAATTTCATCTAATATGCAATTAAAGTCACCGCCCATAATTAGATTTTCAGGCGTTCTGTCTTGAATTTAGAAATTAACGGCGCAATTGATGAGAGGTTGGCGCATAAAGGCACATCAAATTTAAACTTGTGTTTAGTACATCAATTGATACACACATTGTCCATTTGTATCTGATGACGACGATATAACATCAACATAGTTGAGACAGCGCGGCAGGATAAAAATGGCCACTCCCGCGCTATTATCTTGTGATAAAGAATAAAAAATCTGCCCTTTTGAAATATCTTTGAGAGATTCATACACTTCAATTTTTTGAATTTTGGTCTCTTGTAGAAAAGAAATATCAACTCTCTCATTTGCAAATTCTTCAAGCAATTGGCGCTGCTTGAATCGGTATTTAATCCTCTGCAATTGATGGTGCAGATAATCATAATTTGTAAAATGATGTTTACAACCGCCATCATTAAATTAACTTGATTTGGGGTTTTTTGCTCGTTTCTTAGACCATTTACCTAATTTTCCTGCGAATTCAATGTTTCCTAGTTCTACCACAGACAAATATTCATATTTGGAAATATCATAATCATGGCGCAGTAGACGACATTTCACGCCTCTCGGCGTTACATATGGCACTAACACTTCGCCCCCTTCTGATGGGTACATTACCATTTCATCTTTCATCTGTGAACTCTGTGTTTGAATGGACACATCTGATTCTGCAACTGACATTGTATCATCATCCATATCATTTACTTCAATCTCAGATTCCGAGCTATTGTCTACTTTATGACGCTTATTGCTACTTAAGTTACATTTGGCAGGAGCGTCATTTACCATATCTTCAAGCTGACTTAAATCAAGTGGGCTTAGCGGAAAATCGACTGAACTTTCCGTCTTCTGAGTCCTAAACTTATCCTGTCCAAATTTTAATTCATCTTCAAAGGAATTGTAAACGGGCTCTTCTGTAAGATCATCATTTTCCTGCGTGTCTTTTACAGCCACGTTTGGCTCCACTGCGTTTTGATTATTTTCTTGACTGAAGGTTATACCCTCCTCTAATACTTGAATTTCATCAACTCTAGTTACTTTAACAGGATTTGATGATTTGTTTGTGTCATTTTCAGTGGCATGAACCACAACAACAGCTTCCGTAGTGATTGCTACAGAAGCATTTGACTCAGTTGCATCCTTTAATGGACGATTATCTCCTGATACTGAGGGCTTGTTTTGATTTTTTGGACAGCGCCATTTAAATTGGTCAACTGAACCACAGAGCAAACATTTGTTTCGATTGGGACAATATGTTGCCAAATGGTCAGTACTTAGGCAGATCCGGCACTCTTTAATTTTCCCTCTATACCATAAGGGCAGGACAAAGCTGCCATCAAGCGTCAATCTGCTTGGTAACGGGCTATCCACTTTATGAAACCAGATGCGTCTTACACCGTTTTCTAGCGGTCTGTCAAAGGGATACGTTTCCAGTTCAATCTTTTGCACTTTGCCATACTTCTTGAGTTCATTCATGATTCTCTCATCTGAAATTTCTAGTGGAACTTTCATCTTTACTAGCAACATATCTGACTCGATTTCCTCTACGTTACAAACTTCGCCTTTTACAATAAGACCATCTTCTAGAAGCTTTTTCTTGACCCCGTTACATTCCATACAGTTTTAGAAACATTGATAAGCCCCTGCAAAGCAGCAGGTCCCGCGCCAACGACGTCCTTTAACCCATGATACACGTCGATAGCCGTGACACCCCACCCCTTAGTTGTTATCTTAAGGTTAGGGTACGCTTATAGGTTGCCATGGTGTTTTATGAAAAGAGGAAACCCATAATACTACAACATATAATACAAAAATATAACACCAAGACGTCGGGGAAAGAGCTAAACATTAAATAAATAGTGTCCCCTTTGAAAACCTGACGTCTACCAACAAATATACGAATAGAGAGTAGTCGTACATTTGTTAGTTTGAACCACTTTCTAAGTGGTTCACTAACACCTAACCGATTAAAGTGGTTCCCTAATGCATACTAACATATTACAGACATATATTTGTTAGTCAACGAAAACGACAACGGCGACGACGACAACAACAACGACAACAACAATAACTATAGCAGCGACAGCAACAATAACAACAATATTAATAATAGTAAGGTTTAAACATAGTAGTCAACCATGTCTAGAAAACTACTCTAGCGCTAGATGTCGCTCCATTCAGACTAGTGGTCCAGTCGGACCGCATGCTTTTGAACCCAAATGGAACAAACTGACCGCATTAGTGAACAGGTTCCACTGGGTGGGTGCACAAGATTCCCCCATAAACTACCTAAGATTCAATCCGATCTGTTACTCAAGTACCTGATGTCATAATAAAAATGTGTCACTTTTTATCTGACGTTACAATCATACAACGTAAGCAGGCAACTGCCCTAGTAACCCGCTTGGTGTCCCACACTGGTTATTCAAGATCTCCCCTAAGCTAGCTAAGAACCGACCCTATGTAACCCAAGTATCTGATGTCATAATAGAAATGCGTCCGCTGTTGGCTAACGTTATAGTGTAACGTTTTAATGTGGTCTTCTTAAAGATTTCCCTTAAACCAACTAAGAACTGACCCTATGTTACCCAAGTATCTGATGTCATAATAGAAATGCGTTAGCTGTCAGCTAACGTTATAGTGTAACGTTATAATGTGGTCCTCTTAAAGATTTCCCTTAAACCAACTAAGAACTGACCCGTCTGTTACCCAAGTATCTGATGTCATAAAAAACACGTCACATTTTAGCCGACGCCAAAATCACATAATGCAAACAACCACCTGCCTTAACAACCAGTTTGTTGCCCCCACACTGTGGCTATCCAAGAAACAATAACAAGAAACCTAATTGTAGAAAAAGTGTAGAGTAACACGATAAGAGGCTGTTTTGTAGATTTAACACAGCAATGACTGGTTCGGTTATCGAGCAAGTCACTCCGGTGGTGAATACCCAAAATAGTCTCTGTCGCAATATGAATGGATATAATTGTCTATTGTTGAAAATAAGGTTGTTCTGTATTTTAGTTTAAAAAATGACTACCTTATGTACAGCAATAACCCATTTCTAAGAATACCAATCTGACATTTTTTATAATCAGTTATTATATATTTATTATAATCTAAATCCTGATGACCCCCACAATATGACCACTATAATTTTAGTACTTTGTTATTGAGATGGCGGTGCAATAACAGTAATAATTCTGTCATTACTAATTATGAAGTACGTGTAAATAATAACTGTAACTTTCATAATAATTCTAAGTTACTACTACTACTACTACTACTACTACTACTGCTGCTGCCGCTGCTGCTGCTGCTACTGCTATTGCTGCTGCTGCTACTGATACTGCTATTGCTGCTGCTGCTGCTGCTGCTACTGCTACTGCTACTACTACTACTACTACTACTGCTACTGCTACTGCTACTGCTACTGCTGCTGCTACTGCTACTGCTGCTGCTGCTACTGATACTGCTATTGCTATTGCTGCTGCTGCTGCTGCTGCTACTGCTACTGCTACTGCTACTGCTACTGCTACTGCTACTACTACTACTACTACTACTACCGAAAGCACAAACAGTGGTTATATAACTAGATAAATACCAAAATATGTACTTATGAATTGATATATAATGTCTGATCGCCATAACAGTTATAATTTCTGTAAATTCATATTCCCCATATGCCATTATGTGGCCTGGGTGTAAATAAAAAAATCTGAAATCTGAAATAATTTTCTTTTCGTCCTAATAGTATTTTTGAAATATCTGTTCTGTCAAAGTAAGTATATACTAATAAAATAAACGCCATACGTTCATTATGTTGATCAAATTAAACATCTAGTATGCTCTATTCTGAATAGGCCCGGGTAATCTTTTATATAGCCAACAAAGCCGAGCATTTAAACGCGAACACTTTGTCAGCAACGCGGCGCGCAATAGTAATATCTTCGCGGCATTTAAATATTTCTCTTTACCTTTTGAGAGAGATTCTAAAATTATCCGGGATTGTACATTGTTAAACAATGACAAAACTCGCTGCCATTTTATAACGATCTTAGCTACAATGATAAGGCGGTTCCAAAATATAATACTGGATCGTTTGTAATTCATAAACATAGGATGATTTTAGGCCAGAATTTTACAGTGCATTTTGCTCTGTCCAAAACAAATAACAGACGACTGATAATTTTAAAACCGAATGACTGGAAGCGGCAGTTACATCAGGCTGCAACAGCCTCCATTCAAACGATTTCCTACCAAATGGTAAATCTACATTAAAAATTTATTCTTAAAAATATACTTCCACAATCAACATTAAATTATACACAAATTGACAAGGATGTATGTAATATAAGTGTTAAAATATTTACTTATTCGGCACATTAAATGAAAGGTTAAATAATCACGGCGGTGTTTTGATGGACAGATTGTCATTTTCAAATGATATTAATCCACCTCTGCACCATATTCTTTTAAACGTTTTTCGATTTTGTTTTTTAATATACTTATGGCATTCGCCTCTAACACAATGTGACAATAACGCATAAAATATCCCATTTAAACATTTTAAATGATCGTGTGTGAGAGTAGCATTTGCATCATGCACTACGGAGCAGCGATGTTTCCAAATGCTCCAAATTCCAATGCTTAAGCAGACTAACACAATAACTTTATTATTTATTTGTAGTGACTCATTTGCAAGGTCATGAAATAAAATATTGTGCGGTGTTATGTCCGATGTAGGAACACCGAGATCTGATAAAATCCTACTTACATATACCCAGAACTGAACTACAACATGGCATTCACCGAATAGATGTACCAATGTTTCCTCAGAGCTCACACAGAAAACTCACTTATTATCATCTTCAGCACACAGTTTTGCTTTTGTCATGAGATGTTTAACCCAAAGTTTTCTGTGTATTAGTTTCCAAACTATATCTCTTGCCTGATTGGGAATATTCGGTAAATGTATGTTTTTCCATATTATCTCCCAGTTCGGAATATTATAACCATGCTGCTCCCATGCATAAATAGCTCTTGGAGGTATAGCATGTAGTTCCCTAAGGAGCTTATACCAGCTGCTTACTGCCATTCTGCAGAAAAATTCCTTATCATTACTGATGAATTTTAGTTCAGCTTCTTCATCAGTAAGATCGGCACTGTATAGAGAGAACCAAGCTTTCGGTATAGCTTCTTGTATGACAGCTAACAGACGCGTAGCATCTATTGGTCGAAGAGCAGTAACATAGCAAATCTCTGCCGATGATTTCCATTCCCTCCGAATAGGGTCAACAATGTCACATACATATTTAATGCCTTTCCCTGCCATTGATGGATAGTACATAGCTTTGCCTTGATGAGTGATGTGATTATTGCCCCATAGCTCCAATTGTAAAACATTTTCCCAGTATAGTGGTACATCGTCAACTTTAACAAACGCATCAAAACCGGTTTTTAGTTCGAGAAAATGCGGAGGAACTCGCATATAATTCGGGGGAGGATTTTTGGCACAAAAAAAGCTTTTGGCTGAGAAAGGCTTTATGAAGCTTTCTATTAACGACCTTGATACATTTGCCCACTGAACATCAGAATGAAGCAATGCATTACAAAATTTGAAACGCAATGACATGCTCTTCATTCTAACATCTACAAGATTAAGCCCGCCATGAATTAAATCATTCATGCAAACATCCTGTGATACAAGACATGCCTTACCTTCCCATAAAAATGTTCGGACCATTCTATTTATTTCACATTCGACATGTTTGGGCATATATATAACAGAGGCTGTATACCATAACTTTGAAAATATTAAGGTATTTATAACCAAGGTTCTGCCGAAAATAGTTAAATGCCGATGCTTCCACGCATTACAGGTTTTCTTCATTTTAGCTATTCTCTCTTCCCAGTTAAGGTTCTCTTCACCCTCTCTACTGAAGTGAATACCTAGAATCTTAATTGATTCATTTGTCCATCGGATGTCCAGTGGCTTATCACACCTACTCTTCCACTGACCCAGAAATAATCCAACTGATTTAGCTTTGTTTATCTTCAGGCCAGAGGCCATGTGAAAATCCAATAAAATCGTGTCAAGCTTTTTAAAATCAGCATTGGTGCCCGCAAAGACAGTTGTGTCATCGGAATATTGAGACACCTTTATGGGCCGATTTACACCATGAATGTCTATACCATGAAAAAGTGGGTCCTCCCTGAGCGTTGCTCCTAATGCCTCCATTGCTATGACGAATAACACGGGAGACAAGAACACCCTTGACGCACACCACGCTCTAAAATAATGGGCTGACTTTTAAAATTGTGTACGAGGTATTTGCTGCTAATATTGCCATAGGGTATTCGGATCCATTTTATGAAATTTGGTCCCAAACCAATGTGACTGAGTGATTTAAACATAATCTTCCATTCTAATCGATCAAACGCCTTTTCGATGTCTAAACATATAATGGCTCCTGGGGCATTACCTTTCTCAACCAAATGTATAATGTCTCTAATTAAAAATGTATTGGTCAAGATAGAGCGGCCTGGAATAGAGCAAGTTTGATCGGTATGGATAACTTCATCCAGAACACTAGCAAGTTTTTTAGCAAGCGCTTTCGAAATAATCTTATAATCGACTCAGAGGAGCGAGATGGGTCTGTAATTTTCTAGGCTCTGTCGATTCCCTTTCTTGAATATAAGTTGAACATATGCTTGCGACATGGTAGAAGGGAGTCTACCATGTGGGAAAATTTCATTTATTACTTGAATAAACTCTGGCCCAATGAGATGCCAAAATGTCTGGTAGAATTCCACACTAAGTCCATCACCTCCTGGAGCTTTGCCACCCTTCATATGTTTTAGAGAAGTGGTCAGATCAGCTAGTGTTAATGAGAGCTCACAGAATTCCGTGCTCGATTTTGAGAATGCATTTTTGACATTGGCTAGCATCTCAGATGACTTTATATCATTACTATTATCAGATTTATAAAACATCTGATAAAATGTTTCTACCGTTTCCATAATTTCCTTTTGCGTTGAGCAATTTTGGTTGTTGTTGTTGTTGTTGTTGTTGCCGTTGTTGCCGCCGTCGTTGTTGCCGTTGTCGTTGTTATTTAAACTCCTAATTAATTTCTCAACTCCTCTAGATTTTTCGAGCCCATAAAAGAATTTCGTTGGTTTCTCTCCTTCGATATACATTTGTGTTCTGCTCCTAGTTATTGCACCTTCAACCCTATAGCTATCTATTTGAGTAAGCTTTGATTTTATATCGCTTAGCCGTTCACTATGCTGACTATCACCATTCACAACCTTCCTATTTAGGAGAAACAGAGAACGCTCAAGTGCTTTCTTCTCCTTGCGCATCATTCGCGCTTTCACAATGGCATATTGTTTTGAAATGTGGGCAAATCCTACTTTTACATCTTCCCGCCATATTATTAAATTGTCATGGGAATTTTTGTTTCGAAGCTTATATTGTCAAAAACTGTTAACACAAGTTTGATATTTAGATTCATTTAGCAGCGAATTATTAATTTTCCAAAATCCAGGGCCGCGTTTAACCCAGTCAGCATTATCCAGCGTGATGTAAAACATGTCATGGTCAGAGAACGTAATGGAATACATACCAGCAGTAGTTACCAGATTTCCTTTCAATGTTTTTGAATATAAATTCGATCTATTCTAGAGGCGAGTTGGCCGTTATTTGAATGCCATGTGAAATCACGACCCTCTGGATTTAATATTCGATAACTATCCAGTAAATGTTCTGCATCACATATAGCTTTAAGTCTGCGATGCGATATGTCACCATAGCTAGAAAGTGAACTTCTGTCTCGCGTCCCATCCATAACACAGTGAAAATCACCACCCAGGATAATATTGTCAGCATTATCATTAAGAATGGGTGATATACTGGACAAGAATGTACATCTTTCAGAATGCAACGCCGGTGCATAGACTGAAACTAAAGTGTAATTTGACCCTTCTATGTCGATTACAACTTTAACCCACCGCCTATTGTTATCAGATGAAGAAGAAATGATATTTATCCAGCTGAGGCATTTTGGGAGAAACAAAATTGCAACACCTGCACTCAGTTTATTGGCAACAGAGTAATAGAGTTCTGCATTCATCAAACACCTGAACCTTTCAATAACCTCTATATCTTGTAATTTTGTCTCCTGCAGCATAATAATGACAACTTTTCTTGCCTTTAATTCATCTAATAGTACATGTTGTTTTATTTCGTCATTTAAACCTCTGCAATTTAATGTGCAAATTAACATTAAAAATATTTTAAAACATAAATTTAAAACTGACATATTTTAATTTGATTTGTTTTTCTTACCCTTTTCGCCCATTTACCAATCTTTTCATTGAATTCTGAGGTGTTTAATTCAATTACTGTCAGATGCTGATATTTTGATACATCAGAATCATTGCGTAACTGACGATAGCGCACACCCTTCATTGTTATGTAAGGGATCAATACCTGCCCTGTTTCTGAGCGGTACATAACCATTTCCGCATTTTGAGAACTCTGTGTACTGACATATATATCCGAATCAGCAACAGATACGCTATCATCATAATCATATGACATATCATGAACATGGTCTTTTTCAACATCAGAATCTGAACTTGAGTCATCTTTTTGTCGCTTAAGACTACTTTCTGTCTTGCGAGGAATGCTGGAACTGGTGCTTGTTAATTCTTTGCTGGCTCCAACAGCAATATCTGTTTTACCTTCCACGCCTTTCAAGGTAACAGTCAGAGAGGCCTGATCTAGTATTGAATTATCAGTGCTTTCAGTGGACTGTGATCTGAATCGTGTTTGCCCTAGTTGTAGACTTTCTGACTCGGATGTTAAACTAACATCCTTAGCCATTGGTACAGGAGTTTGTGTCACGTTCTCGCTCAATACCTCAATAGAATCTGCCATGTCTACTACCACAGGATTAGCTGGTTTGTGAACATCAGCTGCAGTAGCCGTTTTGTAAACGGCAGCTACAGCAGCCGGTTCAGGCTCCTGGTGATTCTTTGGTTCTGAAGCACTTCGAGTTTGATTCTTTGTTGCTTCCTTACATCGCCATTTATAATGATCAGTTGACCCACAAATTACGCATTTGTCCTTATGCGGACATGCGCTAGCTAGGTGGTCGGTACTGGTACAAATGCGACATGTCTTGATCTGACCCCTGTACCATAACTGCAGAAAAAACGTATTGTCAATTGAGAGCGTACTTGGAAGAGGTTGTGAAATATCCTTCATCCACACTCGTCTAACTCCATTTTCTAGAGATCTGTCAAATTGGTACGTCTCATTCTCTATTGAAACTACTAGACCATATTTGGCCATTTCTGCGCTAATTCGTTCATTAGGTATTTCTAATGACGCCTTCACTTTAATTAGCAGTTTATCTGAATCTATTTCCTGTACCTTACAGACTTCTCCATTGACAATCAGTCCATCCTCCAATAATTTTTCTTTAATTCCCTCATTGCATACCGTAACATGCCACACTGACCTGCTTATATTAATCAGGCCCTTTAACAGCTTGGGACCCGAACCAACACCCTCTTTCAGGCCATGATAAAGGTCAATGGCCCCCACACTCCACCCGCCAGTCGTCACCCTAAGGCTCAATTCCTGTTTTTATTTGCTAGACATGCTTTAACGCATAGGGCGATAATACAGCGGCGCTCTAGCTCAACAGTAAGCCGAGAATGTAGCGACTCTCTCTACGACTGAAAATCCAGCACGGAGAGCCAGAATATAAAGTCAGCAAACAATAAAAGCGCTAGTATAACGGACCGTGAAATGGGAAAAATCCCAACAACAATAGGACAGAAAAAGCAATGCACAACAGAGGAGGCCGGCTGAAATGGCCACAGCAGTGATAAATAAATTACTGCAGCCTGAAAACTTTCGTCGCAAAGACGACCTCCCACAACAAAACTTGAAAAATTAAATATAACTAAACTAACGTATATACACTTATACAACAACAGGACAAAAAATAAGCATGGGTGAGTAGTAGAAACCGTCTAAAATCGACGTAATTAGCAGAGCCAAAAGACAGCATGTGCTATGATTGACTACTACTACTACTACTACTACTACCACCACCACCACCACCACTACTACTACTACTACTACTACTACTACTACTACTGCTGCTGCTGCTGCTGCTGCTGCTGCTGCTGCTATTGCTACTGCTACTGCTACTGCTGCTGCTGGTACTGCTGCTGCTGATGATGATGATGGTGGTGATGGTGATGGTGATGGTGATGATGATGATGATGATGATGATGATGGTGATTGTACCACATCATTTGAAATGCTTTTCGCCCTGTCACGTGTTCGTTATGTTTCAGTGGCGTCATCAAGGACAGCTGAATCTGACTCACTGCAAATGAAAGCTGTAAGTATAACCCGTGTTTCATGAATACTACGCGCCCTTTCACAGCTATAATAGATACACTCTAGATTCAGACTGGTCTGGATCATTTGGGTTACTAGGAAAATATTTGAAGCGTGACATCCCAAAATCTAAATATTAAAACATCTGAGCAGGTAACCTCTTGAATATTTCGGCGGTATTGGACTAGAGTGTGTTGCTGCCACACGTCAAACGGGCCAATGTGTCGTTCGACCGTCCGCAGTAGCCAAACATGTTCGCAGATATAGTTATGTCACCAAATGGATGCTTGTTCATTTAAGTGTCTAATAACAGATATGAGAAATAATAAGTTACGACGAGCAATGCATAGCAACAGCAGTTGAATATATATCCGCGCGACGGCCACTTCCTTTAGGAGGGTGCAGAAGAGGGAAGGCGGTTGAGGAGGGGAGTAGATGAGGGTCAGTAGGTGATGGCGAGGATAAAGCGGAGGGCCTGGTGGATGTGAGAATGTACGATGGAAGGCGGAAGAACAACACGTGAATGATGAGGATGATGACGTCACATACAAAAGATATATGTCCAGCTCGAATGTGGCAAGCGTCTGAATTTACAATTTAATAAAGAAGATGTTGAATATTTTGAAACTAATTTGACTGGGAGCTGCTGCTGTCGTAGGCATGATGTTGGATGATTTCGATGATAATGATGATGATGATGGTGATGATGATGATGATGTATCTGATGATGTATCTGATGATGACGATGACGACGACGACGACGACGACGACGACGACGATGTATCTGACGTTATGATGAGAATACGTCACTTGTAAGCTGTAGGTCCAGCACGAAAGTGGCAAGCGTCTGCATTTACAATTTAACAAAGAAGATGTTGAATATTTTGAAACTAATTTGACTAGGAGATGGTGTGGTCGTAGGCAGCATCACCTCCCGGTCAATTTAATTTCTAAATATTAAACAGCTTACCTGTGTTACCTGGAAATCGAGATTCTGGAAATTTACGATTCAAAGTGTTAAATCGATTTAAATGCGCGTCGAAAGTGGGCGGAGCTTAGTTAGAAATGCGTGAGGATTATTATCGAATTATTAGTGGCGAAAATTAAAATGTTCGCCAGTATATCGATGGGTAACGTTAAGCCGCCTGTCTGTCTGTCTGTCTGTTTGTCTGTATCTGCATCCACTCGTGGTGGAGATAATATCTCGGCATGGCTTCACCCTGTTGGGACTAAACATGAATACATGTTTCTTTATATAAAGGGGACGGATCACAATCATTTTGAGGTCATGAGGTTAAAGTTCAAATTCACTTGGTATGAAACTATTTTACGGTTAAGTTTTTGGTTTAGCTTAACATAACGTCTGAAATCTCGTCACGGTTTCACCTATTGGGACTGAACTTGGACATATGATTACATAAATATCAAGCGGATGGAGCACAATGGTATTGAGGCCAAAGGTTAAGGCCACCGTGACCTTGGTTTACAACTCTATTGTTTCCGGGTAAGTTCTTGGTTTTGTTCAAGATATCGTTTTATATCTAAGGATTGGTACAGACCATTGGGACTAAGCTTGGAAACATGGTTACATACATCATCCGGAGGCAGCAAAATCCTATTGAAGTCAAAGGTCAAGTTCACTGTGATCTTAATATAAAACTATTCTTTTCAGTTAAATTTTTGGTTTAGCTCAACATATTGCCTTATATCTCAGGATTGGTTCACTCTACATGAATTCAACTTGGTCACATGTTTATCAACATTGATACAATGATATTGAGGTCAGAGGTCAAGGTCATTGTAACATTTGTATAAAATGTATACCAGCTTGGTTCTGCTTAGCTCGTCTGGCCTTTATTTCAGAATTGGCTAAATTATTGGAACTAAGCATCGGCATATAGTTACCTCAACCAGGAGGAGCAGCACACACATTTATAATTTTGAGGTCACGGTCATCCTGATCTTGATACAAAGCTAGGTTTGCATTTGGAAATGCAAAATGCCACGATTTTCGTTTGCCAATTTAACAGTGCAACACTGATGTCTTGTTAAATTACTGATGGACGGTTGCTAAACTAATAAGGTTTATTAAACGTACGGTCTTAAGAGCAACAATTCTGGCCTGAAAACCGAGTGTCCATCTTAGCCATATGAGTTTGACATTAACTCATGAATCCATTTCCTCACTCAATCATATGACGTCATAATCAACTACGTGACGTGTAGGATAACGGCATAATCATGACGTCATGAGTGATTAGATATAATCGGTCTTTAATGCTTAATAGTCCGACACGTTGTATGAATTGAATGTCTTTACCATTTAATAAACATTCTGTTGAATATTTTGAAACTAATTTGACTGGGCGCTGTTGCTGCAACAGCGCCCAGTCCAATTAGTCCCAAAATATTTAACAGCTACCGTGAATAGTTTTCTGGAAATTGATAGTCGGGGGTTCGGGGATCGATTGGTCCCAACACGATTGAGGTGTGGATGGCGCTTAGCTAGAGATGGGCGGGGCATAGCTAAAACTGGAAGTGTTCATTACATCATTGGCAGAGCCTCCAGGCGAGGCAGCACTCCAAAACAACTAATGAGTCTATCAATCTCATGATAGCCTAATCAAATCTGCCTGCCATTTGTTGGGTGTGTTTTCGAGGCAACTGATAAAATATTACACGCAGTTTGATTAACACCATGGCTATCAGGTTATGATATTCTACCATAGCTAGAACTGGAACGCGAGCTATGTGTGGACTCCAGTTTCATGCAAGGACATATATTCTCTGTAAAGTTGCAGCTTTGATTCTGGGAGATAGGTGTGCATCTTGATAGCGTTTTGAGAGCAGTATAGTCACTCAATATTTGATATAATCTTATGATTTGGTTTGGAAAATTAATCTTTTAAATTACTGTTATTTTGTTGTAATTTCTATAAGGGAGCAACATATTTCAAAGGCAATGATCGTTCATTCATCATTGTTTAGCCTCGACTCGAACTCATATCAAGAGAATATAGGATCACAAAAGTTGATCCATAACTTTCAATCATAAATAACTCTAAGACGTCTTTTCTTTTCTTTTCCAGATTCAGTGGAAGAAAGGAAGAATGTCGTGCTATAAACACATGTACACATATCACACATGCAGATACATTTAATCAAACATTACTTAGACAAGCGCATAAGGACTGACCGAATCGTATTCATTGAAGACAGACCAGTTGATATAGAAAATGATTTTGTCACAAATTACTTGTTTATTCATCCGCCCGCCCGCCTGCCACCCCCCCCCCCCCCCGCCCGCCCTCGCCCGCCCTCCCAGCCGCCCGCCTGCGCACCGACCCGCCCTGTTTATCCACGCGATATTTTCGGAGTCCGAGAACGTAGACTCACCAAATTTTCTTACCTATTCATATTGTAGATGGCTAAGGAAAAAATAAGGTTGAGGTCAAATGGTCAAATATCTAGGTCACCCAGGTTTCTTCTTTCTTTACTTTCTTTTTTCAAAGTGTCCTTAATGGTGCTGGTTCTTACCGAGATTAGAGGCGAATCCTGGCACAGCTCGTGAACAGTGGCGGGACCACTTGATAATGACCGGGGGAATCTATTTTTGAATTCTTACAATATGAATTGATTATGTTCAGCGATATAGAGATCCATTTCTCGCTATGCCTCGCCCATCTCTAGCTAGGTTTGGCCCATCTTTATCTAGCTCCGCCCATCTCTAGCTAAGCTCCACCCCTCTGTAGCAAAGCTCCGCCAATCTCTAGCTAAGCTCCACCGATCTCTAGCTAGGCACTGCCCAGCTCTCGCTAAGCTCCATCCATCTCTAACTAAGCACCTAGAGATTTATAGCTGAGAGCCGCCCACGCCTTGTGCGTGTTGGGATCGATTTATATCCTTTGAATCATGATTTCCCAGAAAGTTAATTTCAAAGTAACTATACAGGTAGCCTGTTGAATATTTAAAACCTAATTTGACTGGGTACTGTTGCTGCCTATAGCAGCCAGTGCTAATAAAATTAGTTTCAAAATATTAAACAGACTGGTTATATTAGTAAATCCATCAGACATACACTTTTAATGACGGAGCTAGATATGTCCTTATATCTGATGATGTCAATCAACATGTGACGTAATTGAGTATGACGCCATGTACTTGAGTGTCAAATCGATCCCTCCATAGCATCTTAGCCGTCTTAACAAAGTCACAGACACCAGTAAAATGAGGGTGGGTGGTGGTGGTGAATAACTAGGCACAGAATGCACTCTGAATAGATCGACCACTGGACCTATCATCACTGTCCGGCGACAATATCATTGATTATTCAAATTCTATAAATTCCGAGTGTATTACACTGTGAGCCATTAATATGTGCTCTCTGAAGTAGGTGGTCGTTTTAAGCAACTGTATGGCTATGTGCAGAGACCGTGGGGGACACACCACGGTGGTTCTTTAAGACTGACGGAGAGTGTTGTCAATCAGTCATAAGGAACCGTCCTTATTTGGCCCAAAATGCGCAGGTGTCAGCTATAGCCAGTGTTAATTAGTGAGGGTTTAAAAATCAATGTTTCATATGACGTAGTATAGTACTTAAGATCTCTGAGTAAGGAGATGGGGGGGGGGGGGTGGTGTGGTGTGCGTGGGGTTGGGTGTGTGGATTTGGAGGGTATCGGTTATATTTTATTAATATAATATAATATAATATAATATAATATAATAAAATATAATATAAACGATAGCCAAGGACAATGACATATATATATATATATATATATATATATATATATATATATATATATATATATATATATATATATATATATATATATATATATTGTAAATAAAAGGGAAATAACTGTGTCTTGTTCATCCTCCTTGGCTATTAAACACGAGGTTATACCCTCCCCATCTACACCCCCAACCCCACGTCACCCACCCCCTCCTCCTTACTCAAAGATCGTTATATATATATATATATATATATATATATATATATATATATATATATATATATATATATATATATATATAATATAAGCGATAGCCAAGGACAATGACCAAGACAGCGATCCTAGAATTTTCCGTATTTTTACTGAATTTCTGGATATTTTCCGGATTTTTGTGGTATGGTGACACCCGTTCCAGGATATCCAAAGATCCAAAATTTGATCCCATCTGGATCCGGGTTCTCTTATCCGGATCACAACCAAAGTCTAGAAAATCGGGTCAGCAGGCACGTATGCAAGCACACACGCACGCACGTATGCATGTGCGCGCGTGGACAGAGACACAGACAGACAGACCCGATTACAATGCTTTCTCCACGTCAGTTAACATGTGATGTAATTTAGTATGACGCCATATATACTTGAGTGACAGATCGATCCCTCCATAGCATCTTAGCCGTCCTAACACAGTCACAGACACCGGTAAAGGATGGATGTGTGGTGGTGGTGAGTAACCGGGCACCAACTGCATAGACCAATGGACCTGTTATCACGTTGAAGATTTTCGATCTCCGGGTTCTAACTAACTTCTTACTAACTTGGTCGGTGGTCCCGCTTCGGCACCGGTAGCAAAGACGGAGCAGAGTTTTCTTTCTGGCACTGAACATCAGCAGGATGTCCAGGATTCACGGTGGTGAATTGAATAATTTCTAAGTCTGAAATCTTGACTTATATACAACTAATTTTGTCACTCTAGCCAAGTTCTATAACTATCATAATAATTAGATTCTTCTCGAATCTGTTCATATAACTCTTCTAGGTACGTTATAAGCACACCTTGATTGGCCCGAATCATGAGTCCACCAATCAACTTCTGCTTATTCCTTCCTAGAAGTTCCTACCTAATAAATATGAGTCCTCCTGCCCAATCAACGATCCTTTCATTTCGTTGTTGGATGTAAAACCTATTCTACTTAATTCTTTGCTACAGAGTTTGATCGACGGTCATTGATTATGACGTCATCCTGACCAATCAAACTCTGTGCTATTCTTCTATGGAGATGCTGCCTCGCATAGACAAAGTAGTGGTAACTGGTTCTGATTTGATGCGATCTGTCAGCTAACTAACAACATTACGGAATGTGTTGTTGTTGCATGCCATTGTATGAGTGACATATAGTTGATATACAAATTTCGATTACGTTATTAATTCCTACAGGACGCTACAATGTCCATGTCCTGTCCATTGCCTATTGATGGACAAGCCTGTAGGATGCTAGAGTTAATATGCACATGAGCTGTATGATCTCATTGCCAGCTGGTGTTGTTCTATTCTCATGCGAGAATCTAGAATGCCTACGTCATCAACTAAGGCCGTTTGTCACGTTCGATTCCACTGTTTATTATACATCGATTATTTTCTAAACTATCGATTCAAACAACTGCTGAATATTATAAAAGTGTGTGCCGACTGAACAGCAACAACTTTCATCCAAACTATTTCCAAATACACATCAACTCAGAACCCTGGGATCTATTCTAATCAATTCGGCTATTTCAAATATTATTCTACCACTACATCCATTTAGTTTCAGTGTGCTGTATTAGCACTCCATCTATTTATCGGAAACATAGATGGCTAATATTTATCAACAATATCAGCAGCACTGGCTGATGTAATTATTAAGCTGTATATTAAAACATAAGTGTCATCCAGTCCATTAGCTCACCTGGTATTTCCAAAGTATAATTTCTTTAGGGACTTACTCGAAAATATAAGCCATCCGGCGGGGTCATGACTCCCACAAGACAATTCCATATTTACAACGTGTCCTGTGACAAAATCATTGATTATTCAAATTCTATAAATTCCGAATATATGACATTGCGTGAGCTATTAATGCGCGCTCACTCAAGTAGGTGCTCGCTTTAAGCAACTGATTAGCTATGTGAAGAGACTTTGGGGGTGCGGGGGGGGGGGGGGTGGTGGTGGTGGGGGGCGATGGCTGTTCTTTAAGACTGATGGAGAGTGCTAACAACCAGTCACATGGAACAGCCCTTATTTGGCCCAAAATGCGCAGGGGTTAATTATTGAGGGGTTTCATATTACGTAATATAGCAGGCAAGGTCTCTGACTAAGGGGAGGGGGGGGGGGGTGGGGGGGGGGGGGGGTGGAGTGGGGTGGGGGTGGGGTGGGGGTAGGTTGGAGGCGGGGCAACCTCGTGTTTAATAGTCAAGGACGATTTCCCTTTTATTTACAACATATAAACTATAGCCAAGGCCGATGACCAAAACATCGATCCTAGAATTCCTCGATCGGATGTCGGATGTCAGACTCCCTTTCCATTGGTACTTTGTCAGAATGCTGGACCTGACTCAAACCATAAACGTATTGATCTGTATAGTCCTTACAGGTGATCTATAGAACTGCGTAGTTGTTAGCTATGGCGAATTTAATTCTAACCAATCGTTAATTACAATTTCCAAGAAATTGAGTCATCATTGCCAGGACAGAATTAACAAGCCCAACCAGCGATTGCAAGATCCTCGACTCCCGTTTTTGACACACTGTAAAAAAGTTTTCGTATTTTCCGGATTTTTCGGATTTTTTATGACTTTCAGGATGTTTGCCAGATTTTTGTGGATCGCGTCCAAAGTCATGACCAGCAATAACGGCTGAAGTCAAGTACGCATGCGCAGGGTTTCTAGCCTAACTTGGTCAGAAATTTACTACATAACAAAGAGTAGAAGTTCATGCAATCCTTATTTCCATATTCTATTTATATTTTCTTTGTAATTTAACATATATGCTCGGAAAGGACATTTTATTTTCTATCGATTGATGTAGATTATAATATCCTACAGAAGCTAGAAGTTACTTTTTTCATATTATATGTAGATGGTAGTCCGTCCCATAGGAAATCCATGAATATTCTAGGAAAATGTGAGTATCTGTCTACTTTGAACAGGCATTTATAACCTTTAACACTAACACTAAATTCATTAACTTTATGTGTCGAAAGTATGGATATCCAAGCTTACGAATCTGTAAAAATTATATTTTTGGGGTAATTCGTTGTTACTTCATTTTGCATTTGAATGTTTGAAATCATATTCAAAATCAAAAATATTTGTTGTAAACAGAGATGTAAGGTACGTGTGAAAGTACGTCACGCTGCGCTGATTTCCTTACCACACCTGCAATTAACGTCGCTGTTGATTCATGGGCATTACGGCACTACAGTCCAGCAGTGTTTGCATTGGAGCCCGATGAACGTGTTTAATTTAGTGGTGGAAACGAATGAATGAATGAATGAATGAATGAATGAATGAATGAATGAATGATGAATGAATGAATGAATGAATGAATGAATGATGAATGAATGAATGAATGAATGAATGAATGAATGAATGAATGAATGGATGGATGGGATGGGATGGGATGGGATGGACGGACGAACGGATGGACGAGCGGACGGGCGGGCGACGGTTGGATGGTTCGAAAGGAAGACAGGCAGACGAATGGCAAGCTGGCGTAATATCATAATTTAGACTAGGAATTCGTTGAAAAAACATTACCGTTTATCAATGAGTTTGGACCTCGTGAAAATAAATGCCTATTTTTGTAATTTTGCCTCTCTATATCGGGCACATTATGGAACATCAAAGATCGTTGACATTCAAAACAACACGTGGCTTAATAAAAATTACTTGTGGAATCCTAGTGTATGGTCACACCTGTTTCAGGATATCCAGATCCAGAATCTGATCCCATCTGGATCCGGATTCTCTTATCCGGATCACGGCCAAAGTCTAGAAATCCTCTTGCACCACAAGATCCTTTGCTGTGTTAAATTTTGAGCCAAATCGGAGGATCAGCAATTTTTTAGACACAGCTCCGTCCACACAGGCACGCAGGCACGCATGCACGCACACACGCACGTACGTAAGCATGTACAATCGCGGGTCAGAGACACAGTCAGACAGACCGGATCGCAATACAACTAGCTGAAAAGTAATATGCTTAGCTATGATGGTACATCCAAAAGGATATTTTTCACCACACATGCGTCAAGTAGCTATGTAAGATAAGGCTGGTTTTTTTATCTCTCTGAATAATTATGTAAATTTACTACTAGAACTTGCCGAGTTCTCTTAGCTGCGTAGAAGATCCTATAAAAGTTTTTCCCAATCTCTTATCATAATTGGAATACAGCTGCATTTAAAGCCGTCCTTCTCATAAATTTGGTTGAAGTGGCCGGTGTGCATGTTTTTTGTTTTTAGTTTCCCGTATAGACGATGTAATGATATTTTTGCTTATGGCTTTTAACCTTTGTAGAAGAGGACAAGGCGGCTTTGTTTCATTCTGTCTGTCAATAGTGGGTGTTCTAAGCCCAGTTTACAAGTCGAACTTCTCATGTGCTAAGAGCACAATAGGACTAATCAAGAGAAGCTTGACCAACATTGACCCATCTACTTTCACGCTCTTATACAAGTCTCTAGTCAGACCTATTCTCGAGTATCGCAACTCGGCATGGCCGCCCCACTTGAAAAGGCAATCACAGCTATTTGAAAGAGTTCAACGCCGAGCAACAAAACGTGTCCCACAACACAAAGAGTATATCTACACGGAAAGACTTGAGGCCCTAAATCTAATGTCACTGAAATATAGACGGGCTCGAGGAGATTTAATTGAAACATTCAAGCTCATCAGGGATCTATATAATATTGATAAGGCCTACTTCTACGAGCCATCCAGTGTTACACAGACCAGAGGTCATAAGTTCAAGCTCAACGTAAAACGCAGCAACAAAGATATTCGCAAGCACTTTTTCACCAATAGAGTGGTACCACATTGGAATTCACTGCCAGATACAATGGCCGAAACAACAACAGTCGAATCATTCAAGAACAAAACTAGATATCTGCTTCAAAGAAAGAACATTTCAATTCGACTCAACATGCCATACATATACCAGCCCATCACAAAGTCATACTGCAATTCTGCCAATACAGTGGACTGATCTTGGAGTAGCCTGTGTTTAGACAGGGACATGCTCGGCAGTGATTCTACTGACCAGTAGATACAGCTCTGCTTCCACGTCCATACTTTTGTGGTTGCATGAAGAGACACTAGCGTAGAGGAGGAGACTCGGATAGCGATGAACACAGAACATGAAAACAACAACGCTAAGACCAGTCACAGCCTCCACAGGTCAGCACTAGGCGCAGCAGGGAGTAACCATGACTGTAGGCGACATACCGCAGATAAGGCGAGGAACACCCATCTACACCACATCATTTCCACAAAATAGAGCTAAAGTCTTAACTCTAATGTCACTGATATCTTGACGGTTTCGAGAAGAATTAATTACGCGGCAACAGCAAATCATTCAAGAACAAACTAGATATAATCTACTTCAGTGAAAGATCTGTTGAATTGGACTGAGCCAGCCATACTATAACAAATACCACTTAGGCAATAACAGCCAATGGCTTATGCCTCGTAAAATGATGATGATGATGATGATGCTGATGATGATGATGATGATGTGCCACGCTCATTAAATTTAGATGAAAATGACTAAGTCCTAACTAGCACGGAAAAGGTTCGACATATAAACAAACTTTTCCGGCACGGCACGACCCACAGCCACGCTTTCGAGTCGAGCTAACGTGCGACCCGACTGAAGCGTGGATGTGGTTTTTATATGTCGCACATTTCATGTGCCGTACATATAATATAAGTGGGTGGGTGGCTGAGATAAATGTCTAAATAACACTAATTCACTGTATTCTCTGGGGAAAACCGTCAACAATAGTAATTGTCATCCTTCTCCCCTCACTGTCACTAGATACAATGACCACACGTGAACTATTCTACTACTCCCACTGCAACTCTAGCAATTGTCGTCCGTTCTCGATTCACGGTCACTGGTGACGATGGTGACGATTGCAGTTTTCACCATATTATGGCTTCGCGGTCACTGGTGACAATGGACGGTGACGGTAGCGCCAAATGAAATTTTTTAGTTCCCCCCCCCACCCGCCCATACTCTCTGTCACTGCGGACAATGGTGATGGTAATGATTGTCACCCTTTCTCGATTCAATGTCACTGGTGACAATGGGTACCGATTGTGAGTGTCGCCGTTTCACGTCTCACTGTCACTAATGACAATTGCGAAGATTGTGACAAAAACAGGTTTTTACTTCTACCTCTTTCTTGTCACGAGGTCAAGAGCGACGATATCAATTGTTGTGTTTTCTCGATTCTCTGTCATTTGTGACGATTGCAATGATTGCGATTGTCGCTATTTCAGGTCTCACTGTCACTGCTGACAATGGAGATTTAACCCCTCTTGTGTCAACTTGTGGTTTATAAAGGTAAACCGACCAATACTTCCTTTGAAGTTGTCTTGAGGACTGTCTATTTGCAGGCTAAGAGAAGACTAATTTAGAAAATCTATCACTGGAATGACTGGCTCGGTTACCGAGCCAGTCATTCCAGTGATACATTTTCAAAAATAGCCTTCTCTTGGTCTGTAAATGGACACTGACCAAGCAAAAATATAGATTTTCTTGCCCATTAACCCTTTAATCGTCAAACTGCTGGTCAAAAAACATCTCTTAGCAAACAATTTTCCTAAATTCCAGTTACAAACTTACAAAAAACCAGTCTTCTCTTGACCAGCAAATCATCATTCACTGAGCAAAAATTTCAATTTGCTTGAAAAAATTGCACTAATTTTGGCTATGGAGTGGTTAGATAAAGCTAGGCACTAATCACAGCATAAAGCTCAATATCAGTTTATGCTTCCTCGATTTTTAAATTCAATGTATAACATAATTATACCCAGCAAAGGCAGAGGTATATAGTAATCACTGTGTCAACCATGAATCGGCCCGCCCATCTATCCGATTTTGATTTTTGTTCGGAAAGGATCTCTGAGACTTTCAAACCTACATTTGAAAGTTTTCAGTGGGTGTATTACGTGGAGACGATCGACGTGTCATGAGATCTATCAATATTTGGCAGAGTTATCCACCCACCCACCCATCAACCCACCCCACCACCTCCACCGCACCACACTCAACCACACCCGCCCCACTACACCCCACCCACTCTTTTGTAAAAGCATAAACATGTCCTGTCCATGTCAGATCTCAGAGTTTTGAACCTATATTTGAAATTCCTTTTTCAGTTGACATATTAGCTGTAGATGAAGTGTCATGATTCCGTGTCGGCAAAATCTGTCCATGTTTGCTGGAGTTAGAGCCTAAAATATAGAAAATGTGTAAAAAATCTGGTTTAAGGAACATAATCTTACAAATCCAATGGATTCGTTTGAAATGTGTTAAGTTGATACCTCGGAATAAGATCTCGCTTGTAATTGCGTTATGGCAGTATCTGTCCATTTTCAGCAGGGTTACCGTAGCTTCAATAAAAAAACCTCTTATCTTGCTTAACTGTCTTCGTAAACAAATCTAGTTTCCGGGACATAATTTTAACAAAAATACGAAAGTCCTTTCACGAGAGATCTTAAGCAGGGCCTGAAGACTAGTTTTCCGGGAAGCGTTATTTGATGAAGGTCCCAGACTGTACTAACCCATTCCAAAACTGGTTTAATCGTCACTATAGACGCCATTCTCTTGAATTCCCATTTCCTGGTAACAGAATGCTACAATTCTCCACAAAATGTCTTAACAATATAAGTTCTGTGCGATTTGCTGCAGGTCTCAAATGTCATGTGTTTGTTCCAGCTTCTGTCAGTTGTGATATCAGTAGTAGTAGTAGTAGTAGTAGTAGTAGTAGTAGTAGTAGTAGTAGTAGTAGTAGTAGTAGTAGTAGTAGTAGTAGTAGTAGTAGTAGTAGTAGTAGTAGTAGTCCTGTCCTCAGCCAAAATCTGAAGCTTCCTCAGGTCTATTTTTGATCTGATTGTACCGAGACCTGCTTTCTTGAGGTCACCTCGTAGTACGCTTAACAGATTAATGCAATGACGTCCTCTCCTGACTTTATATTTGCTGGCTCCAGGTAGGGTATTTTTCCAAGGCTTTCTATGATGGCGTGTCGTCTAGTATCGTTAACACATGACCAACATGAACCGTCTTTGCTGGGCGACATTTAAAGGCAGCCACGATGTACTATGCATCTTGTATAGTACATCGTTGGAATGTACGCTGTCTGTCCACCTGTGGCCAGTGATGGTGCGTAGATGTTTGCGGTGGTAGGCTTGAAGTTTGTCTTGAGCTTCCTTTGAAGCTGCCCATATGTTACAGTTACATACAACATCAATGATACGCAGGTTGCGTTTTATAGACGCAGTCCTTTTGTTATGGGCATCTTTGATCTATGATTCCATATCTTCCAGAAGGACGAGACAGCTATTTTCCCATGATGCAGCGTGCAGCACTGTCAGCAGTATTACCTTTCCTCAAGAGTCGCCGCCATTAAGTAGATCGTAATCGTTTTGTATTGATACATACACAGATTCTCAACTTTTAGTCTGCTTGCAGCTATTGGGAGTAGCACCTGAAGGGGTTTCTTTTCCTCGTCTATGAAGTCCACATCGTCGGCAGATTCCATCGATGGTGGCATGCTCAGTATGTACACTTGGAGTGGGGGTGGTGGGGTGGGAGACGGGGTCGGGGTAGATGGTTGGGCGTGTAGAATTTTTCATCATAGATTTCAATGCAGCAGCAAGGTAACAGGTGAAAAGTACAGACGATAGACTTTAGAGGTCTGATTGAGGTCCCAGAAATTTGCAGACTACACTGACTTGACTCGTTCTCTCAGCTTAGTGTCTGCAAGTAGTATTCTCACTAGTCGCAGCCCATCTTCATTGCACTTCACTAGTCAGGCGTGGTACAATTGCAATAATACTTTCCTGCTTTTTATGCTAGTAGTACATTTTACAGTTATGAAAAGAACATATAAAAAACCAAACAATATAGCAACACACAGACTTAATCTTAAACTATTAATAAATCCTACACGATCATATACCAGATATTACCATGTCTTAATGCTGTGAAAATAAAGTCCTAAATATTCTCAACAATCCTGCCTTGAAACCGTAGCTGCAACAGGCAGCAACAAAGCTCAATCAAACCACGTGGACTCCTATCTCGGCCAACGACCCAGATCTCGACATATATACACATGTACCATACAATAATAACTGAATATGCATTGAACGCGCACTTATGCCGGACCAGACATGAGTCCCCGTGAATCAAACCACGTCCAATTGAGACTAAAGGTTTCATTGGTAGAAGGGTCAAGATTAAGTCGGACCACTGGAAATAAAATATAAATGTATCTATATCTATATACATATGTACAGCTGCATGAGATGAAGTCAGCGTGTATGTGGTCATTTACGATGTTTATGTAGAAGCTGCCCGAGCCGATGTAATATTTCTGAATTTTCGTATTTATTAATCAAACGAATTTATCTTCCTTTGTTAGATTTTTAAAGTGCTTGGTTTTTTCTCGAATTACATCTTCAACTGAACAACTATCACACGAGTCACAAACTCTATCTTCTTTGTTTCTCTTGTAATATCTACCAGTTTCTATTTTGAGCCTGTGTGCAGATATTCGCAAGCTCGTAATAACATTTCTTCATAGTTGTTAGATAATTTTCTAATCCAAAACTAGTTTCACTGCTGTGTAGGAGCTCAGTTTAACATTATAATGTGTGTCCTTTAAAGCATACCAGTTTTTCAGATGGACTTCTGTGCAAATGGATTCCACAGATTGTTTGAACTTTGAAAAGTTACATGATAATATATTTAATGGTAGGTTTAATGTAGCACACAGCTGTTTTATGGTGCTGTACCAGCATTGGTTCTTTGATGTAGTTTGGAGAGTTTTGGAAGATTCAAGTGCGTTGTACAATAATGAGTCTACAGAAGCATATTCTAATCTATGCTAATAGAGTAACATCGATTTTACCACACCAAAGTGAATGGGGAACCAACTTAGTTCAGACAGGATGGAATAATTAGTACTGTTTTTTATGCACGCCCAGAGCAAATCTGATAAATTTGTGTTGTATTCAATATAGAATGTTTAAGCGTTTAATTGTGTCAAAGGCTATTGACATGTCAATGCCTATTTTGTGGAAATCCTAGTGTTTGGACATGACTACTGACACAGGCGTGCGTTGAGGCTATATAATATCTACGCAGCTGTGTCCACGTTTAAAGCCACTTTAACATGATCCAGTGAAGTCATTGCTCTTGTCCCGGATGCGGCATAGAGCAACATTGGATATGATTTTCCGTATGTTATTAAGGAGCACAATGGGCCGCAGATTGGCTTGGGGAGCACGACAAGGACGCCTTCGACTGCAGCATCGATGTTAAGGTGGTGTATAAAAGCTGAATTGATTAGGTCCTGATCAGTTTTGAGATAATGTCATTTGCGTATTTGAATAGTTCATTGCTCATGCCATCACGTCCAGATGCACGCCAATTTTCAGGGCATTGACTACCTTCTCAACGTCTGCGGATTTAATTGCTGTTAGTAATGGCCCGATGCCACCTGAAAATTAGTGCAAGGGCTCATCATCGTGGTCAGTGAACTGTTCCTCGAACCATTCCCGAATTGCGTTGCTTTGACCTGATCAATCCCGATAAATTGGCCTTCAGAGTTGTGTACATTGAGTGATGGTGTTTAGTTAGTAACTCTCAGGGCTCGGGCATCCCGGATTATTTTGTGTCAGTCATCCAGGGCATTGATTTCCTCTACCAAGGAGTCTGCTTGTTGAATAGCAAGATCTTTTAACGATTCGCTGCTGTGGCGCAGAATGTTATTGTATTATTCTTCGCTTTGTATTACCGGCGTAATTTGGTGCAGTCTTCGCTTTAGCCACTTTGATAGCTGCGCAGCCGTAGCACTTTCTGCTCTGCTGATAGTTTTCTTACTACAGGATCATCAGCATATCTAGTTCGGTTGTTGTTTTTAAGAACTCTTATGGTGCGGGTGGCTGGTGATTCCATATATTTGAATATCTTGGTTAGGGCTTCGTTTGGATCAGAACTGACGCCGATGTTAAGCTATTTCCTCCCCGAGCGTCCTTTTTGTATACCCTTTGAGTTTCAGTGTTGCTGACGAGCTTGTTTAGCTCGTAGGCGACACTACCCTCTTGCCTGATATGGTGTTTGCACATTAGGTAGAGATCGTTCATCTGAAGTCGTGTAGCGACTGCCTTATGGTAAGAATTGACGCCTGCACTTTTATAGGAACGAGCATCTTGAAATAGGGCTTTTATTGCTTCTGTCTTGCATAGTATAAGGTCTATTTGGTTGAAGAATGCTGTTGTAGCCTTTAAGTCTGCTGTGGCTTTGCGACCAGCAATGTGTCTTGTCCATGTTGTATGGTGACGGCATGGGTGTTTGAAAGCATTATTTCTGGCAAATATGCAATAGGAATAACTAAAGAGTGCCACCAGTGAATCGCCAGAGATGGTGCGTGCGCCTTCTCCATATGTCCCCAAAATAAGCCAAGTCCGGAGTTCTTGTTCGCATTGCTTATCCATCTTTGATTTGAAATATTCACACACGAACAGTTTCGGAGCTCTAGAAGGAATCTAAGTACCCAAATACAATAGGCATACTAAAGAGAATGGAATGGTCAGAAGTTGGGTAAATTAATCAATAAAGTCCTACACATGCTCAAACAATGTATCGCCGGCCAGAAACAGCGCGTGTCCTATGCTGTACATATAGCCTACTATCAGCACTGGAAAAACGCGACAACTTATCAAAAAGCCACGCGCTGCAGCGCATCACAAAAAATCAATTCCATTATACATAGCCAGTCAAGCGGCCGCCTATCGTCTCTGTCCTGCGTATGTGTGCCAGTTTTCTCATGGCCCGTTAGGAAATACGCAGTTGTAGTCCGACCATTTCTTGTAGACTAGTTCTACGCCGAGTGTGTGTAGCAATCTTAAGATTGGATATATGCCACGATGGGCTGATGCTGTTGTAGCGGTTCTGTTGTTGTTACTTTATTGGGTAGGCCATATACATAGACTAGAGTCAAGTTCGACTTGCAAAATATAAATAATTAACAGGCCTATGCACCATTTTTTGGACTACATGTAGATTGTGCATTTTACTGGAAAATAGGCGACTACAGTTAATTATGTATATAGTTCTTCAGTTCAACGTGCCATAGGTAATTAAGAATGCATGCCTAGAACTACGTCTAGAATAAGGTACGGTAGTGGTCATTTTCGTACTATTTAATAACCCAGTATAGGAATGTTTTGTCAACTAATATTTCCTAATTGTTACAAATTGGCCGCGATTAGCGTCGCTATTTTTATCGTTCTCGCGGCATCAGCTATCGCTGACTATTGTAATGCGTACGCAAGTGGCGTGTGTCGTTAACCATTCCTCCTGAGTTAAGCTATAATGTCCTGACAGCGGTCTCATCCTCAGCGCGGGGAGTGGATATAGTGCGACAAAAATCGTTATTCATATCACCTCCTTGTCACAGCAACAGCAGCTACCAGACTGAGATATGTGGATAAAACTCGCCGATGTAAACCAATTAACAGGTATAAGCATACATTTTGTTCGATGAACGTGTTATAATAGAACGAACAATTGCAAGAACCGGTAACAAATCTTACGGAATAGGCCCATATAATATCAGACTATAATCAGCACACTAAAAGCATACAGTATGCTACAGCTAAGCAGGCCAGAACTTAGTCTTCAGGGGGCCATGTGCAAAGTTTCTGATATTCTTACCCGCGGCCCTCGGAACTGCCATTAGAATCTCAAGAACTAGAGTCATGTTTCAACGGTAACGTCACTGGGGTATCTGAATCTGAGGAGGGCTATTGTTTTTGGTCGCATCTGTCTTATAAGTGGGGCATCTATAGATGCATGGAACTTGAAGCTATGTAGGGGCCCCACAAATTAAGACTTTGGCATCACTTTTTGGTGGCCCAGGAAATGTTGGGGCCCTGCGAAATGCACGTGTTACACTGCCTTAATCTCGGCCCTGCAGTTTTCAAATGCACCGTGGAGTATTTTGTACTTAATTTGATTAGAAGCCAAATCAAATCAAATCCAAAATATTCAACAGAACATTGCTTATATCGACTCGTGTTCCAAAATTTACTGACCAACCAGCATGTTTCCGTTTTAGAAACATGTTAATTTATGTATGAGCTATACTCTATCTTGCCATGCAGACAATGGAGCATTCCAGGTTTTCAGTCAATCATATGACGTCATAATCAACTAGGTGACGCGTAGGAAGACGTCATGATCAATTACGTCATGGATGACGTAGCTAAGTTCGTCAGGAACGCTTTATTGATGACGGACTAAGTGTTGTTGTACGAATTGTATGTCTTTACTATATAGTAAACATGCATAGGCAGCAACAGCACCCAGTCAAATTAGTTTCAAAATATTCAACAGATTACCTGTATAGTTTTCTGGAAATTGATGGTTAGAGAGTTCGGGGATCAATCGATCCCAACACGAGCAAAGTGTCGGTAGAGTTTAGCTAAAGATGAGTGGAGCATCGCTAAAAGCGGATTCCTCCATTGCAGTTAGTCAGACATGCAGTTAAGGCTTGCTTATCTAAATGTCTTAAACGACCACCCTATGAGTAGCAACTGTAAGGCAGGTTGTCTTTTAATATATGGTACTTTTGAAGACAATAGATGGTGGTTCTTTAAGACAGGTAATTTTTCGGCCACCTATCATAGGGAACCATCATATGATAGCGGCTCTAAAAACGCAGCTGATTTCTGGAGCATCTTAAATTCGATAGTTTTAAGTACTCGTTCATTCAGGACAAATCTATCTCCGTATTTGGGCTGTAAATGCACCACTGTGGATCGTGCTGTTTTTGGTATCATCTTAACCCAGGTATCCCTAGCTTGATAGATTCATTAAAATCGACTCGATCCATCCAGTGCCTATTGTGATATCAGTATCTATGCAATGTCAGTAATTTTTGTGTGCGTTCCTTTTGAATTTTAAGACGAGTTAAGGGGGGACTATTTTTCCGTTAACTCTTCTTCGTAGATTATGAACATTATATCATCTCGTGTAATGGGAAATAATATTGTCTGATATGAATAGTCTAGTTCTCGTGACCTTTCACGATTAAATTATCTTTTTCGCCTCAATTTTGGTGGAATTTACTACACGAATGACCACTGATTACACACGACACTTTTGTCGATCTCGTATCGAAGGAGATTTCGCGAGATACGAATACAAGCCAGACCGTTGTGTCTTATTTCCTGCAAACTTGTATATGGCTCCCAGGTTCCCTCTATCAGTCAATCAGTGGCAATCCGGTGATATATGATATGAGAGTGACAGCTATTAAGGTCGTTAGA
>CM067360.1:23305716-23353769 GCA_034401795.1 Chaetoderma sp. LZ-2023a | reverse complement strand
TGGCAAATGAATGCCCGACCTCTACATGCACAACAGTATAATCGTTGTCACGTCCCTTTTCAGTTTTCTTTCGTGGTTGGTGTGGGGGGTCTGGCTTTTGTACGCAGAGCGCATAGTATTACCATTGGCAACTGAATGCCTGACCTCTTTGTGAACAGCAGTAAAATCGCTGTCACAACCCCTTAGCTGTTAGCTGGGTCGTAGTGCTTTCCGTGCCGTTTTTTTTTTTTTATCGTGTAGGGGGGTCTGGCTTTTGTACTCAGAGCGCATAGTATTACCATTGGCAACTGAATGCCTGACCTCTTTGTGAGCAGCAGTAAAATCGCTGTCACAACCCCTTATCTGTTGGTTGGGTCGTAGTGTTTTCCGTGCCATTTGTCGTGTAGGGGGTCTGGCTTTTTTACGCAGAGCGCATAGTATTACCATTGGCAACTGAATGCCTGACCTCTTTGTGTACAACAGTAAAGTCGTTGTCACAACCCCTTTTTCTGTTAGTAGACCGTAGTGTTGTCCCTTTCGGTTGTTGCATCGTTGGGGGGTCTGGCTTTTTTACGCAGAGCGCATAGTATTACCATTGGCAATTGAATGCCTGACCTCTTTGTGAGCAGCAGTAAAATCGCTGTCACAACCCCTTTATTTTCGTGAATCAGGTGGCAGTGAGTTTCATTTCTTTCTTTTGTCTTCAGTGTATGTTCTCTGGGCTTCAACCTTTGGGCGCATTAGACTGGCTTTCTTATGTTTTGGTCTGTCAACCAGTCAGTTAATGTAATGAAACTTACCTTCATTCTTTCTAGGCCATCAATTTACCTACTCTGCCTTTCCTTACTTCTTCAGGTCTGTAATCCTCTTCCAGTATTTACTTACTTATGTGTATATCTGCATACGTCCTGTCATAGGTACTTACCTTTTTCGTTTTAATGTTGATGTTTATATATTTTTATATATATTGTCGTCTGTGGTCGGTCGATATCTATACAGTTAGTCAGTCTACATAGTCTCTCAGTTGGTCGATCTATCGTCAGTCATTTTAGATTGTCAGTGCATCAGAGTCCATATTGATTGTCAGTCTAATTAGTTAGTCGGGCTACTCGGTCAGTCAGTCATTCAGTTCTGGGTGTCTTAGAGCACTTCAATGTTATCATTTTCCGAGGGATTCCATCCTCAGTCCATGTGTTCTTTCATGTCCACTCAGCATAACCACTGGGCAGACGGGGCCAACTTCTTTACGTCCCTTCCGAAGGACGGTTAGTAGTAAAGGTTAGCATTGTCATGTTCTGGTTCTCCGTCAGTTATTCTACCAAGTCATTCAGTCAATTAAGTCCAGTCATTCAGTCAAGTCAAGTCATGTCATTCAGTCAAGTCAAGTTAGTCAGTCAAGTCAAGTCAAGTCATTCAGTCAAGAAGTCCAATCAAGTCATGTCATTCAGTCTAGTCAAGTTATTCAGTCAAGTCAAGTCAAATTATTCAGTCAAGTCATTTAGTCAATTCAAGTCATTTAGTCAAGTCATGTCTTTCGGTCAAGTCAAGTCACTCGGTCAAGTCAAGTCATTCAGTCAAGTCAAGTCATTTAAGTCGAATCAAGTTATTCAGTCAAGTCATGTCATTCGGTCAAGTCAAGTCACTCGGTCAAGTCAAGTCATTCAGTCAAGTCAAGTCACTCAGTCAAGTCAAGTCTTTCAGTCAAGTAGGTGCAGTCAAGTCAAGTCATTTAGTCAAGTCAAGTCATGTCATTCAATCAAGTCAAGTCATTTAAGTCAAGTCAAGTCATTCAGTCAAGTAGGTACAGTCAAGTCAAGTCACTCGGTTAGGTCAAGTCATTAAGTCAAGTCAAGTAGGTACAGTCAAGTCAAGTCATTCAGTCAAGTCATGTCATTCAGTCAAGTCAAGTCAAGTCAAGTCATTTCATTCAGTCAAGTCATTCAGTCAAGTAGGTACAGTCAAGACATTTGGTCATGTCAAGTCATTCAGTCAAGTAGGTACAGTCAAGTTAAGTCACTCGGTCAAGTCAAGTCATGTCATTCAGTCAAGTCATGTCATTCAGTCAATTTCTAAGTCTGAAATCTTGACTTATATACAACTAATTTTGGCACTCTAGCCAAGTTCTATAACTATCATAATAATTAGATTCTTCTCGAATCTGTTCACATAACTCTTCTAGGTACGTTATAAGCACACCTTGATTGGCCCGAATCATCAGTCCACCAATAAACTTCTGCTTATTCCTTCCTAGAAGTTCCTACCTAATAAATATGAGTCCTCCTGCCCAATCAACGATCCTTTCATTTCGTTGTTGGATGTAAAACCTATTCTACTTAATTCTTTGCTACAGAGTTTGATCGACGGTCATTGATTATGACGTCATCCTGACCAATCAAACTCTGTGCTATTCTTCTATGGCGATGCTGCCTCGCATAGACAAAGTAGTGGTAACTGGTTCTGATTTGATGCGATCTGTCAGCTAACTAACAACATTACGGAATGTGTTGTTGTTGCATGCCATTGTATGAGTGACATTTAGTTGATATACCAATTTCGATTATGTTATTAATTCCTACAGAACGCTACAATGTCCATGTCCTGTCTATTGCCTATTGATGGATAAGCCTGTAGGATGCTAGAGTTAATAGGCACATGAGCTGTAGGATCTCATTGACAGCTGGTGTTGTTCTATTCTCATGCGAGAATCTAGAATGCCTACGTCATCAACTAAGGCCGTTTGTCACGTTCGATTCCACTGATTATTATACATCGATTATTTTCTAAACTATCGATTCAAACAACTGCTGAATATTATAAAAGTGTGTGCCGACTGAACAGCAACAACTTTCATCCAAACTATTTCCAAATACACATCAACTCAGAACCCTGGGATCTATTCTAATCAATTCGGCTATTTCAAATATTATTCTACCACTACATCCATTTAGTTTCAGTGTGCTGTATTAGCACTCCATCTATTTATCGGAAACATAGATGGCTAATATTTATCAACAATATCAGCAGCACTGGCTGATGTAATTATTAAGCTGTATATTAAAACATAAGTGTCATCCAGTCCATTAGCTCACCTGGTATTTCCAAAGTATAATTTCTTTAGGGACTTACTCGAAAATATAAGCCATCCGGCGGGGTCATGACTCCCACAAGACAATTCCATATTTACAACGTGTCCTGCGACAAAATCATTGATTATTCAAATTCTATAAATTCCGAATATATGACATTGCGTGAGCTATTAATGCGCGCTCACTCAAGTAGGTGGTCGCTTTAAGCAACTGATTAGCTATGTGAAGAGACTTTGGGGGTGCGGGGGGGGGGTGTGGTGGTGGGGGGCGATGGCTGTTCTTTAAGACTGATGGAGAGTGCTAACAACCAGTCACATGGAACAGCCCTTATTTGGCCCAAAATGCGCAGGGGTTAATTATTGAGGGGTTTCATATTACGTAATATAGTAGGCAAGGTCTCTGACTAAGGGGAGGGGGGTGGGTGGGTGGAGTGGGTTGGGGTGGGGTGGGGGTAGGTTGGAGGCGGGGCAACCTCGTGTTTAATAGTCAAGGACGATTTCCCTTTTATTTACAACATATAAACTATAGCCAAGGCCGATGACCAAAACATCGATCCTAGAATTCCTCGATCGGATGTCGGATGTCAGACTCCCTTTCCATTGGTACGTTGTCAGAATGCTGGACCTGACTCAAACCATAAACGTATTGATCTGTATAGTCCTTACAGGTGATCTATAGAACTGCGTAGTTGTTAGCTATATGGCGAATTTAATTCTAACCAATCGTTAATTACAATTTCCAAGAAATTGAGTCATCATTGCCAGGACAGAATTAACAAGCCCAACCAGCGATTGCAAGATCCTCGACTCCCGTTTTTGACACACTGTAAAAAAGTTTTCGTATTTTCCGGATTTTTCGGATTTTTTATGACTTTCAGGATGTTTGCCAGATTTTTGTGGATCGCGTCCAAAGTCATGACCAGCAATAACGGCTGAAGTCAAGTACGCATGCGCAGGGTTTCTAGCCTAACTTGGTCAGAAATTTACTACATAACAAAGAGTAGAAGTTCATGCAATCCTTATTTCCATATTCTATTTATATTTTCTTTGTAATTTAACATATATGCTCGGAAAGGACATTTTATTTTCTATCGATTGATGTAGATTATAATATTCTACATAAGCTAGAAGTTACTTTTTTTCATATTATATGTAGATGGTAGTCCGTCCCATAGGAAATCCATGAATATTCTAGGAAAATGTGAGTATCTGTCTACTTTGAACAGGCATTTATAACCTTTAACACTAACACTAAATTCATTAACTTTATGTGTCAGAAAGTATGGATATCCAAGCTTACGAATCTGTAAAAATTATATTTTTGGGGTAATTCGTTGTTACTTCATTTTGCATTTGAATGTTTGAAATCATATTCAAAATCAAAAATATTTGTTGTAAACAGAGATGTAAGGTACGTGTGAAAGTACGTCACGCTGCGCTGATTTCCTTACCACACCTGCAATTAACGTCGCTGTTGATTCATGGTCATTACGGCACTACAGTCCAGCAGTGTTTGCATTGGAGCCCGATGAACGTGTTTAGTTTAGTGGTGGAAACGAATGAATGAATGAATGAATGAATAAATGAATGAATGAATGAATGAATGAATGAATGAATGAATGAATGAATGAATGATGAATGAATGAATGAATGAATGATGAATGAATGAATGAATGAATGAATGAATGAATGAATGAATGAATGGATGGATGGGATGGGATGGGATGGGATGGACGGACGAACGGATGGACGAGCGGACGGGCGGGCGACGGTTGGATGGTTCGAAAGGAAGACAGGCAGACGAATGGCAAGCTGGCGTAATATCATAATTTAGACTAGGAATTCGTTGAAAAAACATTACCGTTTATCAATGAGTTTGGACCTCGTGAAAATAAATGCCTATTTTTGTAATTTTGCCTCTCTATATCGGGCACATTATGGAACATCAAAGATCGTTGACATTCAAAACAACATGTGGCTTAATAAAAATTACTTGTGGAATCCTAGTGTATGGTCACACCTGTTTCAGGATATCCAGATCCAGAATCTGATCCCATCTGGATCCGGATTCTCTTATCCGGATCACGGCCAAAGTCTAGAAATCCTCTTGCACCACAAGATCCTTTGCTGTGTTAAATTTTGAGCCAAATCGGAGGATCAGCAATTTTTTAGACACAGCTCCGTCCACACAGGCACGCAGGCACACATGCACGCACACACGCACGTACGTACGCACGTACGTAAGCATGTACAATCGCGGGTCAGAGACACAGTCAGACAGACCGGATCGCAATACAACTAGCTGAAAAGTAATATGCTTAGCTATGATGGTACATCCAAAAGGATATTTTTCACCACACATGCGTCAAGTAGCTATGTAAGATAAGGCTGGGTTTTTTATCTCTCTGAATAATTATGTAAATTTACTACTAGAACTTGCCGAGTTCTCTTAGCTGCGGAGAAGATCCTATAATAGTTTTTCCCAATCTCTTATCATAATTGGAATACAGCTGCATTTAAAGCCGTCGTTCTCATAAATTTGGTTGAAGTGGCCGGTGTGCATGTTTTTTGTTTTTAGTTTCCCGTATAGACGATGTAATGATATTTTTGCTTATGGCTTTTAACCTTTGTAGAAGAGGACAAGGCGGCTTTGTTTCATTCTGTCTGTCAATAGTGGGTGTTCTAAGCCCAGTTTACAAGTCGAACTTCTCATGTGCTAAGAGCACAATAGGACTAATCAAGAGAAGCTTGACCAACATTGACCCATCTACTTTCACGCTCTTATACAAGTCTCTAGTCAGACCTATTCTCGAGTATCGCAACTCGGCATGGCCGCCCCACTTGAAAAGGCAATCACAGCTATTTGAAAGAGTTCAACGCCGAGCAACAAAACGTATCCCACAACACAAAGAGTATATCTACACGGAAAGACTTGAGGCCCTAAATCTAATGTCACTGAAATATAGACGGGCTCGAGGAGATTTAATTGAAACATTCAAGCTCATCAGGGATCTATATAATATTGATAAGGCCTACTTCTACGAGCCATCCAGTGTTACACAGACCAGAGGTCATAAGTTCAAGCTCAACGTAAAACGCAGCAACAAAGATATTCGCAAGCACTTTTTCACCAATAGAGTGGTACCACATTGGAATTCACTGCCAGATACAATGGCCGAAACAACAACAGTCGAATCATTCAAGAACAAACTAGATATCTGCTTCAAAGAAAGAACATTTCAATTCGACTCAACATGCCATACATATACCAGCCCATCACAAAGTCATACTGCAATTCTGCCAATACAGTGGACTGATCTTGGAGTAGCCTGTGTTTAGACAGGGACATGCTCGGCAGTGATTCTACTGACCAGTAGATACAGCTCTGCTTCCACGTCCATACTTTTGTGGTTGCATGAAGAGACACTAGCGTAGAGGAGGAGACTCGGATAGCGATGAACACAGAACATGAAAACAACAACGCTAAGACCAGTCACAGCCTCCACAGGTCAGCACTAGGCGCAGCAGGGAGTAACCATGACTGTAGGCGACATACCGCAGATAAGGCGAGGAACACCCATCTACACCACATCATTTCCACAAAACAGAGCTAAAGTCTTAACTCTAATGTCACTGATATCTTGACGGTTTCGAGAAGAATTAATTACGCGGCAACAGCAAAATCATTCAAGAACAAACTAGATATAATCTACTTCAGTGAAAGATCTGTTGAATTGGACTGAGCCAGCCATACTATAACAATTACCACTTAGGCAATAACAGCCAATGGCTTATGCCTCGTAAAATGATGATGATGATGATGATGCTGATGATGATGATGATGATGTGCCACGCTCATTAAATTTAGATGAAAATGACTAAGTCCTAACTAGCACGGAAAAGGTTCGACATATAAACAAACTTTTCCGGCACGGCACGACCCACAGCCACGCTTTCGAGTCGAGCTAACGTGCGACCAGACTGAAGCGTGGATGTGGTTTTTATATGTCGCACATTTCATGTGCCGTACATATAATATAAGTGGGTGGGTGGCTGAGATAAATGTCTAAATAACACTAATTCACTGTATTCTCTGGGGAAACCGTCAACAATAGTAATTGTCATCCTTTCTCCCCTCACTGTCACTAGATACAATGACCACACGTGAACTATTCTACTACTCCCACTGCAACTCTAGCAATTGTCGTCCGTTCTCGATTCACGGTCACTGGTGACGATGGTGACGATTGCAGTTTTCACCATATTATGGCTTCGCGGTCACTGGTGACAATGGACGGTGACGGTGACGGTAGCGCCAAATGAAATTTTTTAGTTCCCCCCCCCCACCCGCCCATACTCTCTGTCACTGCGGACAATGGTGATGGTAATGATTGTCACCCCTTCTCGATTCAATGTCACTGGTGACAATGGGTACGATTGTGAGTGTCGCCGTTTCACGTCTCACTGTCACTAATGACAATTGCGAAGATTGTGACGAAAACAGGTTTTTACTTCTACCTCTTTCTTGTCACGAGGTCAAGAGCGACGATATCAATTGTTGTGTTTTCTCGATTCTCTGTCATTTGTGACGATTGCAATGATTGCGATTGTCGCTATTTCAGGTCTCACTGTCACTGCTGACAATGGAGATTTAACCCCTCTTGTGTCAACTTGTGGTTTATAAAGGTAAACCGACCAATACTTCCTTTGAAGTTGTCTTGAGGACTGTCTATTTGCAGGCTAAGAGAAGACTATTTTAGAAAATCTATCACTGGAATGACTGGCTCGGTTACCGAGCCAGTCATTCCAGTGATACATTTTCAAAAATAGCCTTCTCTTGGTCTGTAAATGGACACTGACCAAGCAAATATTTAGATTTTCTTGACCATTAACCCTTTAATCGTCAAACTGCTGGTCAAAAAACATCTCTTAGAAAACAATTTTCCTAAATTCCAGTTACAAACTTACAAAAAACCAGTCTTCTCTTGACCAGCAAATCATCATTCACTGAGCAAAAATTTTAATTTGCTTGAAAAAATTACACTAATTTTGGCTATGGAGTGGTTAGATAAAGCTAGGCACTAATCACAGCATAAAACTCAATATCAGTTTATGCTTCCTCGATTTTTAAATTCAATGTATAACATAATTATACCCAGCAAAGGCAGAGGTATATAGTAATCACTGTGTCCGCGTGTGCGTCCAACCATGAATCGGTCCGCCCATCTATCCGATTTTGATTTTTGTTCGGAAAGGATCTCTGAGACTTTCAAACCTACATTTGAAAGTTTTCAGTGGGTGTATTACGTGGAGACGATCGACGTGTCATGAAATCTATCAATATTTGGCAGAGTTATCCACCCACCCACCCATCAACCCACCCCACCACCTCCACCGCACCACACTCAACCACACCCGCCCCACTACACCCCACCCACTCGTTTGTAAAAGCATAGACATTTCTTGTCCATGTCAGATCCCAGAGTTTTGAACCTATATTTGAAATCCCTTTTTCAGTTGACATATTAGCTGTAGATGAAGTGTCATGATTCCGTGTCGGCAAAATCTGTCCATGTTTGCTGGAGTTAGAGCCTAAAAAATAGAAAATGTGTCAAAAATCTGGTTCAAGGAGCATAATCTTCCAAATGCAATGGATTCGTTTGAAATTTGTTAAGTTGATACCTCGGAATAAGATCTCGCTTGTAATTGCGTTATGGCAGTAGCTGTCCATTTTCAGCAGGGTTACAGTAGCTTCAATAAAAAAACCTCTTATCTTGCTTAACTGTCTTCGTAAACAAATCTAGTTTCCGGGACATAATTGTAACAAAAATACGAAAGTCCTTTCACGAGAGATCTTAAGCAGGGCCTGAAGACTAGTTTTCCCGGATGCGTTATTTGATGAAGGTCCCAGACTGTACTAGCCCATTCCAAAACTATAGACGCCCTTTTCCGTCGTTGGAATGTACGCTGTCTGTCCACCTGTGGCCAGTGATGGTGCGTAGATGTTTGCGGTGGCAGGCTTGAATTATGTCTTGAGCTGCCTTTGAAGCTGCCCAGATGGTACAGTTACATACAACATCAATGATACGCAGGTTGCGTTTTATAGACGCAGTCCTTTTGTTATGGGCATCTTTGATCTATGATTCCATATCTTCCAGAAGGACGAGACAGCTATTTTTCTCATGATGCAGCGTGCAGCACTGTCAGCAGTATTACCTTTCCTCAATAGTCCCTGCCATTAAGTAGATCGTAATCGTTTTGTATTGATACATACACAGATTCTCAACTTTTAGTCTGCTTGCAGCTATTGTGAGTAGCACCTGAATGGGCTTCTTTTCCTCGTCTATGAAGTCCACATCATCGGCAGATTCCATCCGTGGTGGCATGCTCAGTATGTACACTTGGAGTGGGGTGGTGGGGTGGGAGACGGGGTCGGGGTGGATGGTTGGGCGTGTAGAATTCTTCATCATAGATTTCAATGCAGCAGCAAGGTAACAGGTGAAAAGTACAGACGATAGACTTTAGAGGTCTGATTGAGGTCCCAGAAATTTGCAGACTACACTGACTTGACTCGTTCTCTCAGCTTAGTGTCTGCAAGTAGTATTCTCACTAGTCGCAGCCCATCTTCATTGCACTTCACTAGTCAGGCGTGGTACAATTGCAATAATACTTTCTTGCTTTTTATGCTAGTAGTACATTTTACAGTTATGAAAAGAACATATAAAAAACCAAACAATATAGCAACACACAGACTTAATCTTAAACTATTAATAAATCCTACACGATCATATACCAGATATTACCATGTCTTAATGCTGTGAAAATAAAGTCCTAAATATTCTCAACAATCCTGCCTTGAAACCGTAGCTGCAACAGGCAGCAGCAAAGCTCAATCAAACCACGTGGACTCCTATCTCGGCCAACGACCCAGATCTCGACATATATACACATGTACCATACAATAATAACTGAATATGCATTGAACGCGCACTTATGCCGGACCAGACATGAGTCCCCGTGAATCAAACCACGTCCAATTGAGACTAAAGGTTTCATTGGTAGAAGGGTCAAGATTAAGTCGGACCACTGGAAATAAAATATAAATGTATCTATATCTATATACATATGTACAGCTGCATGAGATGAAGTCAGCGTGTATGTGGTCATTTACGATGTTTACGTAGAAGCTGCCCGAGCCGATGTAATATTTCTGAATTTTCGTATTTATTAATCAAACGAATTTATCTTCCTTTGTTAGATTTTTAAAGTGCTTGGTTTTTTTCTCGAATTACATCTTCAACTGAACAACTATCACACGAGTCACAAACTCTATCTTCTTTGTTTCTCTTGTAATATCTACCAGTTTCTATTTTGAGCCGGTGTGCAGATATTCGCAAGCTCGTAATAACATTTTTATATTAGCTTTTCTTCATAGTTGTTAGATAATTTTCTAATCCAAAACTAGTTTCACTGCTGTGTAGGAGCTCAGTTTACCATTATAATGTTTATCCTTTAAAGCATACCAGTTCTTCAGATGGACTTCTGTGCAAATGGATTCCACAGATTGTTTGAACTTTGAAAAGTTACATGAAAATATATTTAATGGTAGGTTTAATGTAGCACACAGCTGTTTTATGGTGCTGTACCAGCATTGGTTCTTTGATGTAGTTTGGAGAGTTTTGGAAGATTCAAGTGCGTTGTACAATAATGAGTCTACAGAAGCATATTCTAATCTATGCTAATAGAGTAACATCGATTTTACCACACCAAAGTGAATGGGGAACCAGCCTAGTTCAGACAGGATGGAATAATTAGTACTGTTTTTTATGCACGCCCAGAGCAAATCTGATAAATTTGTGTTGTATTCCATATAGAATGTTTAAGTGTTTAATTGTGTCAAAGGCTCTTGACATGTCAATGCCTATTTTGTGGAAAGCCTAGTGTTTGGACATGACTACTGACACAGGCGTGCGTTGAGGCTATATAATATCTACGCAGCTGTGTCCACGTTTAAAGCCACTTTAACATGATCCAGTGAAGTCATTGCTCTTGTCCCGGATGCGGCATAGAGCAACATTGGATATGATTTTCCGTATGTTATTAAGGAGCACAATGGGCCGCAGATTGGCTTGGGGAGCACGACAAGGACGCCTTCGACTGCAGCATCGATGTTAAGGTGGTGTATAAAAGCTGAATTGATTAGGTCCGTGATCAGTTTTGAGATAATGTCATTTGCGTATTTGAATAGGTCATTGCTCATGCCATCACGTCCAGATGCACGCCCATTTTCAGGGCATTGACTACCTTCTCAACGTCTGCGGATTTAATTGCTGTTAGTAATGGCCCGATGCCACCTGAAAATTAGTGCAAGGGCTCATCATCGTAGTCAGTGAACTGTTCCTCGAACCATTCCCGAATTGCGTTGCTTTGACCTGATCAATCCCGATAAATTGGCCTTCAGAGTTGTGCACATTGAGTGGTGGTGTTTAGTTAGTAACTCTCAGGGCTCGGGCATCCCGGATTATTTTGTGTCAGTCATCCAGGGCATTGATTTCCTCTACCAAGGAGTCTGCTTGTTGAATAGCAAGATCTTTTAACGATTCGCCGCTGTGGCGCAGAATGTTATTGTATTATTCTTCGCTTTAGCCACTTTGATAGCTGCGCAGCCGTAGCACTTTCTGCTCTGCTGATAGTTTTCCTACTACAGGATCATCAGCATATCTAGTTCGGTTGTTGTTTTTTAGAACTCTTATGGTGCGGGTGGCTGGTGATTCCATATATTTGAATATCTTGGTTAGGGCTTCGTTTGTATCAGAACTGACGCCGATGTTAAGCTATTTCCTCCCCGAGCGTCCTTTTTGTATACCCTTTGAGTTTCAGTGTTGCTGACGAGCTTGTGTAGCTCGTAGGCGACACTACCCTCTTGCCTGATATGGTGTTTGCACATTAGGTAGAGATCGTTCATCTGAAGTCGTGTAGCGACTGCCTTATGGTAAGAATTGACGCCTGCACTTTCATAGGAACGAGCATCTTGAAGTAGGGCTTTTATTGCTTCTGTTTTGCATAGTATAAGGTCTATTTGGTTGAAGAATGCTGTTGTAGCCTTTAAGTCTGCTGTGGCTTTGCGACCAGCAATGTGTCTTGTCCATGTTGTATGGTGACGGCATGGGTGTTTGAAAGCATTATTTCTGGCAAATATGCAATAGGAATAACTAAAGAGTGCCACCAGTGAATCGCCAGAGATGGTGCGTGCGCCTGCTCCATATGTCCCCCAAATAAGCCAAGTCCGGAGTTCTTGTTCGCCTTGCTTATCCATCTTTGATTTGAAATATTCACACACGAACAGTTGCGGAGCTCTAGAAGGAATCTAAGTACCCAAATACAATAGCCATACTAAAGAGAATGGAATGGTCAGAAGTTGGGTAAATTAATCAATAAAGTCCTACACATGCTCAAACAATGTATCGCCGGCCAGAAACAGCGCGTGTCCTATGCTGTACATATAGCCTACTATCAGCACTGGAAAAACGCGACAACTTATCAAAAAGCCACGCGCTGCAGCGCATCACAAAAAATCAATTCCATTATACATAGCCAGTCAAGCGGCCGCCTATCGTCTCTGTCCTGCGTATGTGTGCCAGTTTTCTCATGGCCCGTTAGGAAATACGCAGTTGTAGTCCGACCATTTCTTGTAGACTAGTTCTACGCCGAGTGTGTGTAGCAATCTTAAGATTGGATATATGCCACGATGGGCTGATGCTGTTGTAGTGGTTCTGTTGTTGTTACTTTATTGGGTAGGCCATATACATAGACTAGAGTCAAGTTCGACTTGCAAAATATAAATAATTAACAGGCCTATGCACCATTTTTTGGACTACATGTAGATTGTGCATTTTACTGGAAAATACGCGACTACAGTTAATTATATATATAGTTCTTCAGTTCAACGTGCCATAGGTAACTAAGAATGCATGCCTAGAACTACGTCTAGAATAAGGTACGGTAGTGGTCATTTTCGTACTATTTAATAACCCAGTATAGGAATGTTTTGTCAACTAATATTTCCTAATTGTTACAAATTGGCCGCGATTAACGTCGCTATTTTTATCGTTCTCGCGGCATCAGCTATCGCTGACTATAGTAATGCGTACGCAAGTGGCGTGTGTCGTTAACCATTCCTCCTGAGTTAAGCTATAGTGTCCTGGCAGCGGTCTCATCCTCAGCGCGGGGAGCGGATATAGTGCGACAATAATCGTTATTCATATCACCTCCTTGTCACAGCAACAGCAGCTACCAGACTGAGATATGTGGATAAAACTCGCCGATGTAAACCAATTAACAGGTATAAGCATACATTTTGTTCGATGAACGTGTTATAATAGAACGAACAATTGCAAGGACCGGTAACAAATCTTACGGAATAGGCCCATATAATATCAGACTATAATCAACACACTAAAAGCATACAGTATGCTACAGCTAAGCAGGCCAGAACTTAGACTTCAGGGGGCCCTGTGCAAAGTTTCTGATATTCTTACCCGCGGCCCTCGGAACTGTCATTAGAATCTCAAGAACTAGAGTCATGTTTCAACGGTAACGTCACTGGGGTATCTGAATCTGAGGAGGGCTATTGTTTTTGGTCGCATCTGTCTTATAAGTGGGCCATCTATAGATGCATGGAACTTGAAGCTATGTAGGGGCCCCAAAAATTAAGACTTTGGCATCACTTTTTGGTGGCCCAGGAAATTTTGGGGCCCTGCGAAAAGCACGTGTTACACTGCCTTAATCTCGGCCCTGCAGTTTTCAAATGCACCGTGGAGTATTTTGTACTTAATTTGATTAGAAGCCAAATCAAATCAAATCCAAAATATTCAACAGAACATTGCTTATATCGACTCGTGTTCCAAAATTTACTAACCAACCAGCATGTTTCCGTTTTAGAAACGTTAATTTATGTATGAGCTATACTCTATCTTGCCATGCAGACAATGGAGCATTCCAGGTTTTCAATCAATCATATGACGTCATAATCAACTAGGTGACGCGTAGGGAGACGTCATGATCAATTACGTCATGGATGACGTAGCTAAGTTCGTCAGGAACACTTTATTGATGACGGACTAAGTGTTGTTGTACGAATTGTATGTCTTTACTATATAATAAACATGCATAGGCAGCAACAGCACCCAGTCAAATTAGTTTCAAAATATTCAACAGATTACCTGTATAGTTTTCTGGAAATTGATGGTTAGAGAGTTCGGGGATCAATCGATCCCAACACGAGCAAAGTGTCGGTAGAGTTTAGCTAAAGATGAGTGGAGGCAGTTAGTCAGACATGCAGTTAAGGCTTGCTTATCTAAATGTCTTAAGCGACCACCCTATGAGTAGCAACTGTAAGGCAGGTTGTCTTTTAATATATGGTACTTTTGAAGACAATAGATGGTGGTTCTTTAAGACAGGTAATTTTTCGGCCACCTATCATAGGGAACCACCATATAATAGCGGCTCTAAAAACGCAGCTGATTTCTGGAGCATCTTAAATTCGATAGTTTTAAGTACTCGTTCAATCAGGACAAATCTATCTCCGTATTTGGGCTGTAAATGCACCACTGTGGATCGTGCTGTTTTTGGTATCATCTTAACCCATGTATCACTAGCTTGATAGATTCATTAAAATCGACTCGATCCATCCAGTGCCTTATGTGATATCAGCATCTATGCAATGTCAGTAATTTTTGTGTGCGTTCCTTTTGAATTTTAAGTGGAGTTAAGGGGAACTATTTTTCCGTTAACTCTTCTTCGTAGATTATGAACATTATATCATCTCATGTAATGGGAAATAATATTGTCTGATATGAATAGTCTAGTTCTCGTGACCTTTCACGATTAAATTATCTTTTTCGCCTCAATTTTGGTGGAATTTACTACACGAATGACCACTGATTACACACGACACTTTTGTCGATCTCGTATCGAAGGAGATTTCGCGAGATACGAATACAAGCCAGACCGTTGTGTCTTATTTCCTGCAAACTTGTATATGGCTCCCAGGTTCCCTCCATCAGTCAATCAGTGGCAATCCGGTGATATATGATATGAGAGTGACAGCTATTAAGGTCGTTAGAATGGGATCCGAGCAGCAGCCTATTCTCCCTGAACTGGCGCGTGAGCATCCGGTAGTGTCTAGCTTTGTATCATAGCCAAACAGATATAGATACCAGTTTGAAACGGATTGTGCCCAGACAATCCTGATTACACCAGCCACTGGATTACCCTTCGGAATCTATCTAGCCCAGCCACCGTTGAAGTGTGACTGATAATGACACGGGTCAGTTTCAATAGCGGACGAATAGACGTACAGCGACCAGCTATCCCGGTGTTATGGGGAGGTATTGATGGGATTCTGCTTAGCTTAGAGAAATTTCTGTATTACTGGTAGCGATTTAGCGTATTCAGAACTTTGTCTGATTCTCAATTCTGCTTAGCTTCTGAACCGGTAATATAATAGCCTCTGTGTGTATGGTTACTGTATTCTGCGGATGTAGTAGTCGAAACATCATACAGTTGCTATCAGTCCTTCTTCGCTTTTGCCCACCGTCTTGTTCTCAGCCGAAATCCTTAGCTTCCTCAGGTCCATTCTTGACTTGATTGCACCGAGTCCTGCTTTCTTGAGGTCACCTCGCAGCACGCTTAGCAGATTTATGCAATGACGTCCCCTCCTAGCTTTGTATTTGCTGGCTCCTAGTACGGTGAATTCCAAGGGTCTCTGCTGGTGTCTCTTCTGGCATCCTTAGCACATGGCCACACATGGACCATCTTTGCTGGTCAACTTTGACAGGCAGCGGCGACGTATTACACATCTTGTAAAGCCTTTCCATTTCAATAATATACCTAACTGTTGTTTGGAGTACCAGTGGCATATCTTCTGAACTCAATTAGGCCGACCTCCAGGTAGATATTTACCGACCAGCCTTGACAAACAGGTCCCATTTATGGCACTTAAAGTCACAGAATATTTTAGAACCTCTATTAGCATTATTGTTACAAGTGGCCAATCGACGGACGACCAGCACACAGAAGCACTAGTATCACCATATGAAGGAATTGAGATCGGTTGCTCACCTCTAATGAGAAAGAGTGCAGCCCATTAGAACGCGTGTTACTTGACTGGTACTGGACCGATCTCAACTATTGGCCCATTGCGGGCCAAACAACCTGATTATCAAGGGAGCTTATGAGAGTTGACGAAAGCGGTCGTGCGCCTTATTAAATCGAAATGCAGTTGCATAAAGCCACGAGAGACCGATAAAGCGCCGCGGAATCTCACACGATCAAGATAAATCTAAACAATGATGGGAAACTCTAGTATTGCAGGAGAGAGAAATGATTATTCATAATAGAGTATAATCAGGTACAGGCGTTTCTCGAGCCTATGAACAGTTGTCAAATGATAGTATCTGAGATGCCACTGGTAGATGCATTAATGACTCGCCTGCCAGGTATGGTGTGGATCACGATATATGGCCGTAAATGGTGTCCCGCTACACCCCGAGAGGATGTATCGCGTGACCAGATTGGAATAAGATGTTCATGCCGCGACAGTGTCTTTGATCCTAGAGCATTGTTTAATGGTCATGTCAACGACATATAAATATGAGCGACGGATGTGCAAATATACTTAATAGCATAGTGTCCATGCGTCTTTGACCAATAGGTCCACTCCATTGATCAATGCTCAAAAGTAGATTTTATATCACTAATAAATGCTGTTTTAAAGATATTTTATTTTATAGCTTTACGCTGCAAACCATCGATGATTTCGCAGTATACCGATGTCATCAAACAAATTTAATAAGCTGTGGCGCAAAAAATCGATAATAAAATCTCAAAATCGAACCCCCCACCCCGACACCCCCCACCCCCCCCCCCACCCCGATTTGCTTCTTATCATAATCTACACATTTGAAAACCGTTCAACCCTTTAATTACCAAAGTGGTCAACAAAATCAAAATATTTCCTTATTGAATTTCAATGTGCAGGCTAAGAAAATACTATTTTTTGAAAATTTACCATTGCAATGCCTGGCTCGGTTACCGAGACAATCATTCTTGTGGCAAATTTCTAAAGATTGTATCAACTTAACCTGAAACTGGACGTTCCTCAAGACCACAACAGAGGCCGGTTTTGGCCGGGTTCGTCATGAAAGGGTTAATTAGGCGTCAGAGTAGTTTTCAGAACTGGTAGCCAGCATGTGTGTTTACAAAATCGTCCTGTTTTAGTTTCTCTTATAAAATTACTGCAACGACCATGAAGCTATACCCGCTATTGCCGATGCTGAGACTCCAGTACCACCAACTTAATACCACGATACTTGAGTGAAAACATACACATATACACCGTCTGATTGGCGTGCTTTGACAAATCCTATAAAGTTGATTGGACGTTTTCTCTGTGGTTAAGCTAGCGCGATTTCTACAGACACAGCTCATGACTAGAAAGGAGAGTGAATCGGAAGTTTCACAGGCGGAAATGTCATCGAAGATGTCAGACATTAGCTCGTTGCGAACAATGGTGGTGAGTATCTATTACAATAAGCATTAACCATGCCATTTCAATACATCAATTCCAATCACTATGGACCTTTCCAGCTTTAGCTATTCCCAGCCCATCACTAGCTAAGCTCCACCCACACCTCGCTCGTGTTCGGATCGATAACTGAACCCTCTGACTGTCAATTTCCAGAACATTATGCAGCTAAGCTGTTGAATATATTGAAACTAATTCGTCTGAGTGCTGTTGCTGCCTGGGTAGCATGTTTATTAAATAGCAAAGATCTACAATTTGTACAACGTGTCGGACTATTACGTGCTAAAGACAGACTATTTCGAATCATTCATGACGTCATGATTATGACGTCAGCCTACGCGTCACTTAGTTGATTATGATGTTATATGATGGATGGATATAGTGGAAAGGTCCATTATAATCACTATTTCTAATGCAATCACACATATATGATTATATTGGCACACATTTAACAAAAAGCTATTGCTGCCTAAATCAGGCTAATTAAAAAAATTTAAGCATAGATATTTCTTGCAACTTATATTAATCTGTCGCGTCTGAATTGTAGGGTTAAATCCGTTAATTAACCCTCTTTAATTTATATACTTATGGATGATATATCTATTGCCGAATAATTAGTCATTTTAAGAACAATTTTAGTGGAAGTCAATCACAGCAATCACATTTTGTTACAGAGGTGTCGCGCTATCAAACCGTTTCTATATAATTAGAAAGCATGAGAGAGAGAGAGAGAGAGAGAGAGAGAGAGAGAGAGAGAGAGAGAGAGAGAGAGATATGCTGACTCACGCCTGTGCGCGCTATCTTGACAATGCACTTAGTGACCCCGTGACCTAGATAGTTGATCTCTTGACCTCAAACTCAAAGCAATCATAAGCTATCGTAATATGAAGGCGCCTGCTAAATTTGGTGAGTCTGCCTTCTTGCATCCCAGAGTTATGGTACAACATGTGTATTCCGGTATGCATTTCGTGACCCCGTGGCCTAGATATTTGATGTTTTCGCCCTAAGCTAATAGAACATCTAACCACCTATAAAATGAGTGGATGTGCCAAATTTCGTCATTCTACCTATTTGCATTCCCGATTTATGGCTAGAATGTTCATTTCGAGATGCGCTTGGTGACCACGTAACCTAGATAATTGCCCCTTTGATCCAAAACTTATTTTGCCTAGCCATCTATAACTGATATGAATTACTATTCCAAATTTGGAGATAATAACCTCTTGGACTCGCGCTGATAAACAGACAGACAAACAAACAGACAGACAGACGGATGGAGGGATGGACGGACGGCCGGGCGAGAGGACGGGCGAGCTGGCAGGCAGGCTGGCAGGCAGGCAAGCAAGCAGGCAGACAGACGAAGTGACAATGTGACCTAGATATTTGACCATTTGAGCTGATACTCAAATTGCCTCTATCCCAGTACAATGTCAATCGAGCTGTCAATTTTGGTCATTCTACATTCTTGCATTCCAACGTTGTGGTAAAACTATATACTCCGGTATGTACTTAGTATGTCACCACCACCACCACCACCACCACCACCAGCACCACCACCACCACCACCACCACCACCACACCACCACCACCATCACCACCACGATCACCACCACCACGACCACCACCACCACCACCAACAACAAGCACTACCACTACAACCACCACACTACCACAACCACCACCACACCCCCACCCCCCACCACACTACCACAACCACCACCACCACACCACCACCACCACCTCCACCACCACCAGCAGCAGCAGCAACACCACCACAACCACCACCACTATCATTACCACTACCACTACCACTTCTTCATCAATTGATCAGTTTTATGATTTCATCAGACCTTTTGATCCGCATTTTAGAACCTGTCATAGTACAACACCCCCTGTAGGGTCACCTGTGACCTTACCAGGAACATCAACTGCAGGGACCTCTGTGGCCCTATCAGTCACAGCGACTGCAAGGTCAGACTTGACCGTACCAGTCATCCCACAATCAAATCGGAAACGGAATAGGTCGCCCACTGAGAGTCCGCCAGTAATTAAGCGGGTGAATACCCAGTGCTCACCAGTGTTCCCCCTGCAGTCTTCTGTGGTGGATCCGCTCCTGATTCCACTACCAGAATGGTCAGCGTCGGTGTCTGCTCATGTGGATCCTATTCAGATCCCTCTTCCGGTCTCTCCACTGTCCTCAGTCGAGTTTCCTCCCCTCCCACAGAGAGCAGCTACTGACAATCACGACGCGGAGGTCCAAGCCACCACAACCTACGTTTACGCCCACACCTAAGCCCAAACCTACGCCTAGGGATACATCCAAAGAGCATAGGTCTTTCTACAAGTTTCGGTTTGTGGTGGATGACAAGAATGAATGGCGCCTGGCTACGCTGAACAAGAAGATTCTGCTGATTCGGTCTTCAAATTTAGCTCGTATCAATCAGGCACCTCATCCCGATATGCAGGTAGCTATCTACCCGGGTGCTAAAAAAAACCACATTAGGAATATGGTTAGAAAATACAATGAGCTCTTCCAACCTGAGCGTTTCATTCTTAACATCGGAATTAATGATAGGGATCGGCTTCAGCATGACACCTCCCAAAGAATTGAGAATCTGTTTAGTATCATGTGTTCAAAATTTCCAAAGGCTAAAGTTCACTTTGCCAAACTAAATTATTCAAAGCACCTGACTGCAACCCAGAAACGAAACATACAATTCGTTACCAGCCGTGTAGAGGCCTTAAGGGCCAAGGTCCCTATCCTGCCCAGCCTCCCTGTGTCCGAATCTCAGGTGGTTGAGGACAACATCCACTGGAATGAGTGCACTGCAAATAGGATGTATAATAGTTGGTTATCGCACCTTAGTTTAAACTAACTACGGGTCAGGGTACTAGCCACCCAGAAATTGGCCTGGGTGGTAATATCGTTAACTTAACTGGTTCTACATTGTCTGAAGCAGAAAGATCTTTGCTAAATCTCGGTCTAACATTCGTACCAACACCACGGCCCAAAGTCGACATAGATGCCCTTTTAGATAATGGCTTATGGGAAGTTGAAGAATTTTCCCACCGTGTAAAATTAGCAGACTTTTTTCGAAATTCCAAGAAAAACAACTTTCTACCGTTTGTTGAAAAAATTGGCTGGGCACCTAACTCGAAGTTGGTGGACCCTGCGATCCCTGATAGTATAAAGGCTATTAAGGAACGTGTTGAAAATTTAGAATTTCCTAAAAATCATCAAAATTTGTCATATCAAGAACGTTTAGCCTTAACAGGTTTGCGTAAAAACAATGACATCGTTATAAAGCCTGCTGACAAGGGATCTGCTACTGTAATAATGCGTAAGGATAATTATATTCGTGAAGCGCATCGGCAACTCAGTAATCCGAAACACTACCGCAAATTAGACGAACCACTCTGGCAAAATAATTGTGATAAATTTAATGGAATCCTTCAAGAAATGGCTGACAACAAGGCCATAACGAAAAAGCAGTTTAAATACCTTACTGCTAAACGAGATTCAAATCCACGTACGTTTTACCTTTTGCCAAAAATTCATAAACCTATTGAGTCATGGTCCGACCCTATGATACCACCGGGTCGACCTATTATCTCCGATTGCGGCTCTGAATCTTATCGAATTAGTGAAATTATTGATTACCACCTACAACCAATTGCGAATAGACATTTCAGCTTTTTGAACAACACTGAGGATTTCCTATCAGAGGTCTCCAAAATTTATGTTCCTCCAAACTCACTCTTGATAACCCTCGACATCGATGCTATGTACACAAACATTGACATCGAAAGGGATTTGACTTCTGTTCGCAGAGCATTTGATAAATATCCTGATAACAATAGGCCCACTAGCGAAATATTAGCTCTCCTGGAGCTGAGTTTAAAGGGAAATGATTTCGAATTCACTGGCAAAATCTACCAACAAATCTGTGGATGCGCTATGGGTAAACGTTTTAGTCCTAGTTTTGCCAACATCTATGTAGCTGAGTGGGAAGAAGATGCGCTTAACAAATGTCCTAAGCAGCCCTTATTTTACTGCCGGTACCTCGATGATATTTTTATGATCTGGAATCATTCGAGAGAAGAGTTTGATGAATGTTTCACCATTTTTTATACAATCACGATCCTAACATCAAACTTAAAGCCAACATCAACCAGTCGTCCGTAGACTTTTTGGACGTTACTCTCTGCAAAGGTGTAAATTATAACACGAGTGGGCTTCTTGATTACAAAGTATTCTTTAAGCCCACCGATTCCCATCAACTACTGCATAAGAAATCTTTCCATCCACCTCATACTTTTAAAGGTATTGTCAAGTCACAGATTATCCGATTTCACCGAAATTCTAGTGGTAGAAAGAATTTTGAATCTGCGTGTTCCACCTTATTTAAAGCCCTCAAACCGAGGGGATATTCAACACGATTTTTGCGCAAAATAAAGTCCGAAACTTTACATGATTTGGAAACTATTACTGATAAGGCTGCCGATCAAAAGCCTACCAAAATTCGCCACACTCGCCCGATTATAGGCGTAGGACAATCTCAGAAATGTGGAAAGAAGAGGTGTAAATTAGACCTCCATCTACCTAATCAGAAAACATTTGTCAGTTATCAGAACAAAAGCAAATTCCAACTTCAGTCTAATTTAGATTGCGATTCTAAAAATGTTATCTATTTAATATCTTGCAAATTATGCCAAAAGCAGTATGTCGGTGAAACAAAATGCCCTTTAAGATGGCGAGCAACTAGACACCTTTGCGATATTAGACACGACGAGGACACCAACGTAGCTCAACATTTCAATCTTCCTGGTCATTCTGTCGATAGACACTTTGAAATGTTGCCTATTGAGCAACTGCCTCTTTCTGCTACGGCCGAAGAAACTGATAAACAAAGAAAACTTCGAGAATCATTTTGGATTAAGCAACTGAAAACAAAATGGCCGAGAGGCATAAACGTGGACCCTGGTCTTGCTGATCAACGTGAAATTATTCCATTCAGTTTAACATACAATAGAAAAAATGTTGAAATTTCTGAAATTTTGAAAGATGAATATCATAAATTGCAGGATAAAATGAAAGAACCTCTCAATTTGCGTCCAGTGATAGCCTTTAAGAAAAACTCCAATCTACGTGACATCTTGGTTAAATCGAAATTAACTCTTCAAAACCCTTCAGAATGAATGATATATATTATTCATATTTTATAGGCCGTACCGCCTCTATCAAACAAACATAACACATCTCAGACAATAATAAAAAAAAAAATTATCTCCCAACCTTGGGAGAGCTTGCCAGTGCGTTTAATCATATAAACCACCACCACCACCACCACCACCACCACCACCACCACCACCACCACCACCACCACCACCACCACCACCACCACCACCACCACCGCACAACCACCACCACCACCACAACCACACCACCACCACCAGCAGCAGCAACACCACCACAACCAGCAGCAACACCACCACAACCACCACCACTCTCATTACCACTACCGCTACCGCTACCGCTACCGTTTCCGTTACCGCTACCGAAACCGCCACCGCCGTTACCGCTACCGAAACCGCCACCGCCACCACCACCATCACCACCACCATTACCACCACTACCATTACCACCGCCAACGCCACCGCCACCACAATCACGTCCACTACCATCACCCCACACAATCATCAGCATCATTATCAACATCATCATTTTATGTTCTTGCATTCCAAAGTTATTGTAAAAGTATATATTCCGGAATGCACTTATTATGCCACCACCATCACTACCACCGGCGCCGCCGCTACCGCTACCACCACCGCCACTGCCACGGTCACTGTAGCAGCAGCAGCACCACCACCACCACCACCACCACTACCACCACCACCACCCTACCACCACCAACCAAGCACCCACCTATCTGTCACTCCACCACCACTATCATCACCACCGCCACGGCCACAACCACCATCATCACCACCACCACTATCACATCTACTACCATCACGTCACCACAATCATCATCATCATCATCATAATCATCATCATCATCATCATCATCATCATCATCATTCTATATTCTTGCATTCCAAAGTTATTGTAAAAGTATGTGCTCCGGAATGCACTTATTATGTCACCACCATCACTACCACCACCACCACCACCACCACCGCTACCACTACCGCCACCACCACCGCTACCACTAACGCCACCGCCACTGCCACCGTAGCAGCAGCAGCAGCAGCAGCAGCGGCACCACCACCACCACCACCACCACCACACTACCACCACCACCAACCAACCACCCACCCACCTATCTGCCACCCCACCTACACTACCACCACCACCACTGCCACCGCCACAACAACCACAACCACAACCACAACCATCCCATCACCACCACCACTATCACCTCCACTACCATCACGTCACCACAATCATCATCACCATCATCATCATCATCTGAGAAAAATGCATTTCTATCACCAACCACATGATGACAGTCGTACATTAAGAGTAATTACCCAATACGTCAATGTCTGCACTTAGACAATGACCACGAGCATTGATCACGTGTATGCATTTTTAATGAATATGTTATAACGCCCGTACCAGACCAAACGCCAATGCAATGCCAAAACCAGCAACAATATGTGTGCCAGCCACCACTGCAAATGTTAATGATAACACGAACACCAAAAGCAGTGCCAGCACAAACACACGCGTGTATAACACCTACAACACGAACGTCGATGCAAACACAAGATACATGCCAATGCCAACTCACCATGCCGACATCAATGTGAACAGCAAGATCAGCCACACTACTACTCTTAGTGTAAACGCCAGCAATAGCAGTCAAAACCAACATCGCCCAGTGTCAATGCCAAAATCACGCCAGCTACAAACATCAGCAGCGAAACATCACAACAGTAAAAATATCATTCCAAGTCCAATCACCAAATGCATACAAAATGATGAGTTTACATAGAAATAGTTTTGAAATCCTCGTGTACGCTTTCTGACCTGGCACAGTATGACTTTATGCGCTAGATTTGGCTTTCCTACCTTCTTTCACTCGGTGTTATGACCAAGGATGCGTATTTCAGTTTGCACTTAGTGACACTGTGACCTAGATATTTGACCCCAAAACTCAACAGTGTCCTAGCGAGCTACAATATGAATAGAAATGCCAGATTTGGTGAGTCTACCTTCTTGAATCGTTGAGTTATGGCCAAAGCATTTTAAATATAGGGGCCTGTGCGCGTAGAGTCACTGTGACCTAGATATTTTATTAATGGATCTGAAACTCAAAGGACTTCTAGACAACCACAATATGAATGGGGGTGTCAATTTTGTGATTTAACTTTTTGCTTTGCTAATATATGGCAAAAATGGTAATTCGTGGATGCATGCACGGAGTGACCATGTAACCTACATATTTGATCCATTGACCACAAGCTCGACGCAATCGTAACCGCTTGCAATGTGAAGATGTGTGTCAAATCTATTGACTCTACCATCGTACATTCCTACATCGTACATACATGACCACAGTGTGCATTCCATTAAGCATTTGATCCAGTGTCTAAATATATTTAACCGTTTGACCTCAAACCCAAATTATTTCTATCCAGCCATATTATGCTTGATTAGTTGTGACAAATTTTGCGATTCTTCCTTCTTGAAATCATGAGGTATGCTGCGGATAGACAGACGGAAAGGCGGATTGACGGACGTCTAGACAGATGGCTGGACGGACGGATGGATGGCCAGACGGGCAGTCGGACGGACGGACGGACAGATGGATGGACGGTTGGACGGGCAGTCGGCCGGCCGGATGGACGGACAGATGGAAGAGCGGATGGACGAACGGGCGGACGCCTAGACGGACGGACGGACATATGGATAGATGGACGGACGAACGTATGGATAGCAAGACGGACGGACGGATTGACAGATTGATGGATAGACGGACGGATGGACGCCTAGACGGATGGACGGACGGACGGACGGATATACAGACAAGAAATTCATATGACACATCAATCTTTATCTCTTAGTGGATCAAGCTGGAAGTCTCTGTTGTTATTTCTTGCCTAGTGAAGAGAACTTGTTCTACCCACGAGCGAGGTGGTAGATATGTGTGTGTACCATTTGTTTAATGATTCCTGAGGGACTGCTGTTGCCAACGCATTATGGACTATGAGGTTCATAACAACGGCCGATATTGATTATTAATGGCGGGACAGTCGAGCTTACTCCCGCTCTGCGTATAAATAAAAAAAATCGTAAAACTAGCAACATGTCGCTCCGTTAGGCAGCCAAAGCATGAGTTATTAAAGGCAAAATTAATTATGTACATTAAAACATCAATACACGATGGCGGCTGCATCCAAATACACGATAGCTTGCCATAATATATTGCAGGATCATTGAATAACACGCCATCTGACTACATTTCTACTCGCTACCCGCTTTCCGGGGTGGCTCATGAATGTATCCGGATACTTCACTAGTTAGCTAAATGTCATAATTACATCATCCGTCAAGGAAGTAGAAACGTTCGACAGCGCGCGTCGCAATTGTATGCTTGGCGAATTGACAATTTAATAATCATTCGATTGAATATTTTGAAACTAATTTGACTGAGTGGTGATTCTGTTACATTGTGTTGTTAACTTAAAATTGTGATTCTTGGAATTCGGGGTTCAAAGTGGTAGAATCGGTTCGAATGCGGATACGAAGTGGGCAGATTAGGTGGAAATGACAGGGCATAGTTGAACATGGATCCCTGTATTATCTATTAGATTATAGCAATCGCGACACGAGCCTAAAATATGCATTGCAGACGTGGTTCAAGTGTGTGTGGTCTGTATAGGTTCTAATATAATTTAAGATAATCACGTTACAAACATACAAAAGTACACAATTTTAACAATTTTATTTTCAAGCATTTTGATGTGAATTTGCACCTTTAAGCGATCCTGCCATGGAAGCTTACACTGATTATGAGTCTGCCCACTGAATTTTCACAGACTACTCCTTTCCTTGGGGTTTATCTCTGGATATGCTGAATAATTTGGAAGCCATTTGACTGAAAGTTGTTGGTGGCTACTCCACCAACAACTTTCAGTCAAATATTTTTCAAAATATTCAGAAGCTTTAGATTTATTGTCCATGGAAATTAGTGTCCGTTAAGAGATCATGATAGGAAAGATTACAGTGCAGAAATCCAGCCTTGCATTCCATAGGGGGTGCAAAAATAGTTTCAATAAGTCCGCTCTGTTGGAGCGCTCTGGAACAAAACTATACGGAACGATGTTTGATAAGAAAACGGTATCCCAATATCCTCTGCGCGATACGCTTATGACGTAATAAATACCCCCCTGTGACGTATGGCGTTGTTTCGCGTGCAATTACGTCACAGATTGAAAACATGTTTTGCTTTTCGCGAGTCACCTCCAAACATGTTTCGCGAAATAGCAGAGCGCTCTAACAAAACGTAAGAGGCAGGTTTTCCTCAGAGGCAATTTAGCATAACGTTTTGTTGTGTTTTCCCTATAAAATGCAAGGCTGGTGTAGAAATGTACTCTATTGAGATAAAACATTCTGCTGTGGACGTTTACATTACTAAGATCACGTGTCTCTGCGAGGGAGGCTACATTACTAAGATCACGTGTTTCTGCGAGGGAGGTTACATTACTAAGATCACCTGTTTCTGCGAGGGAGGCTATATTACTCCGTTTACACGGTCCAGATAGTGAAGCTTACGACACTTAAATCAAGAGAGCGCGTTAGCGAGCGTGTCCGACTGAGATCAATAGAGGGGTCGCCATCTCCATACAATTAAAATGGACCTTTCCAGTTTTAGCTATGCGCCGCCCATCTCTAGCTAAGCGCCTCCCACACCTAGATCTCGATCTCTGAACTCCCAGCCTATCAATTTCCAGAAAACGATATAGGTAAGCTGTTGGATACTTTGAAACTAATTTAACTGGGCGCTGTTGCTGGCTATGGCAGCAACAGCGCCCAGTCAAATTACTTTCAAAATATTCAACAGCATGTTTTTAAATAGTAAAAGCATACAATTCGTGCAGCGTTAAATACTGGCTTAATCGGATCATTCATGACGTCATGATTATAAAATATAGTCTGCCATTGAATGATACATCATAAAATACAATGCATCCGGGATAATCGCATTATATGCGTACTTGTAGTATTTATTGAAATGGTTCTTTCTCAATTCGCTACAATGGCACAAATACAATCATAAATGGAAATTGGAGCGCGTGCTTTTTTATGGAAGTACGCAGTCTGCAACAACGAATACAAAACCAAGGACATATATGGGAAATGAAATTGTATGCGTCAGGGGATTTCCCTTCAGCCGTGCAGAATAATCAATGATGGTCGGTTCCCAACTGACCGGCCATTGCCTATAATTCAATAGCTTCCAGGTTCCAATAGCTTTACAGTGTGTTAAGGATACTATGGATTTGCTATCATGGATTCCTGGCCTATATAACGTTGTAGAAACTACACGTAGTTTACACATTATACAATGTGCGTAATGTGTGTCAACATCTGAAATTCGTTTTGGAAGCTTTTGATATGGTTGTTTTGACCGCGTCCGTAGGCGACGCAGAGGCTCGCATGACCTCATACACGTGTGTGTGTGTGTGTGTGTGTGTGTGTGTGTGTGTGTGTGAGTTTTGGTAGTGCTGGTGGGTTGATGACCATGTTGGTCGCGGTGACCTGATTCTCGTGATGACAACGGCGTATTTATGACACGCTGGTGTATGTGCGTACGTAAGTGTGAATGAGTGAGTATTTGTACTCCTGATAACATATGTTATTGGGGGACCTTACTGGATCAATACCGGACCAGTATTGGCTCACTACTGGCCCAGTAATCTGCATGATCTGATGCGCGAGCGGAGAGACATAAGTCATGTAGTAATCAACGCCACGTAGCTAGATCTCATGAGCTGGTGGAACTGCAAGAAGCAAATGTTTGATTATTTTGAACCGAAATAATTTGATTGGAAGCTGCTGCTGCTGGTGGTGTCTATAAATTGTATATCTTTACCTTCGTTAGCTTCTATACTTTGCATAATGTCATTTTAAAGCGATTATTCCAGAGAATCTCACGCCGTCTTAGTGGACCTGACACATTCTTCTCTTACTCACTCACTCGCACAGGCACACGCGCACGCCACTTTTCAGTTAGATTATTGACTATTTGCTATTAGATTATTGGATGATACACGAAAATAATTGACAGCAAATAAGTAAACTACGCGAAAATCTGTCCTCTCTTCAACTGGTTTCGGATAAACCTAAATTCTAAGATTTTGCTTCCGAACTAAAAGGGTTATGGCAGATCAACTGCCTTAAATACACCCGTAACTTCGTATAGACAGGAATATATCAAACTCATCTTTCGGGGTATCAAAGTTATCTCACTTGTTTCTAGAGCAGTTTTGCTGTATAATCCAAATCTATCATGTTCACTTTAATTCTTTGTATATTTAATGAGCCAATTTGCATAAATCCAAGATGGCCGCTACTGATACCTAAACCCGTATTCTGAAGTTTCCGGATGATAGAATACGTTGATCGTCGTGTATAAATTGTGGTTTCTGGGGTCATCAAAGTTAGTTTTTATCCCTAGAAAACGGTTAAAGCCACATGATCATCAAATCCAACATGGCTGGCAGATCGTTATATTGCGCGTTACTGTTCAGCTCCTAGACATCACATACATATTTTATATGTGGAGAATTGCACGATTAGAGGTCGCAGGAAGGTGGTCTGTCTATAGTACTCTTTCAACTCTGTTTTATCTTTAAATTATATGTCACATGACCGACAAAAATCGAAGATGGCTGTCAAGTCTATTAAAATCTTTATTTCCCACCTTCTAGATGTGATAGAAAGATTTTTTCGTGGCTATACTGGGGTTTAGAAGGATAAGGAAATGCATTCTAGTCGGATAAATGTCATCAGACTCAAAATATTTCTCGTAGGCCACATGTCTTAAATAATCCAATATTTCCACAACAGAATTCTCGATTTCTGCACATATTCTTTCGATGTAATAGTGCAATCTGGTAGATGATGAATATATGTTCTTGAAGCTATAGAAATTAGAGTTTGGCGTTCGGCTGACAGGTGTATGAATACTTTGATGAACGGTGTCCATACTTGTTCTAAGATAAGTAAATATCTTAATACTCTATAATGTCAATTCGTTGCTATGTGTATCTTCAGCAGACACTACGCGATATGCACAGCTAGTATCCTCATTAATATCACATTCACTATCAAGACTAGGATTATATTCAGATTCACCAGTTCTCGTATTCTCTGCAACATGTTCGTCAATAATACCCACTTCGAGTTGTTTCTTTGGTCCTGCACAATATCTGTCATTAGCTTCTGCATTACTTTGTTCATCATCAGCTCGATAATCTGTAAACTCTAATCTGCTTTTATGCTTTCTACATTTCTTGGATGACATACTTGCTAACTACTGTGATTAGTTAAACCATAATGTTATCAAGCCAGCATCAGATTCTATCCAGCCTCTACATTCGACAAGTGAATAGTCAATGTGCTAATTCATTGAAGCAAGATATAAGTGTTTATAATGTTCATCCATGGTCTTTGGATCAGGTATTAAGTTACAACTTGACATAACATTGTGTCTTTCATACATGCGGATTCCGGTCTCTACAATATTTTCATTGTCTTTGCCTGAGTACATAACTGTTTGCATGAATATATGTACATTAGTAGTGTTCCGGAGAGATTATGATGTCTATTCTACCCCAAACAAAAGCTCCATTTTGTCAGTTTTATTATCTTCCTGAAAGGCTTTACATTACCAAATGGAAATGAGCCAGTGATACTGTGAAATGCCGGTAATACATTACCCACTTCGTCACACCGTTTATTGCACATGGAGTTCACACCAATGTATCGGTTACTATTAACTTTCATCACGCACTCGTCTCTAGGCTTCACAATGGTGCATGCGTATCATTAGGGGAAACCGTGAGTACTAAAATATCAGTATCATTATCTATCATAACTGCATGATTGCCACCTTTTGACGCATGCACAACTCATCTTTTATCGGCCTCATGATGACTACAGCTTTCAAGATTCTCTTGCCCATCAGCTACTAGAAATCAGATATTCTCATACTCCTTTATGACTAATGTAAGTTTCAAATTTGCTCGATTTATAATGTTCAACCAAGAAATTAATAAATTCAGGTTTGTTTTCAATGTTGGATAGGAATGCATCATTAGCGTTTAGGCATTGCATATCCTGCGCTTTTAATAGAAGTCCTCTTCCCATGGTTATTGTGCACTTTCTGTGTTTGTTAGATTATTCGATGTGTGCCATATGTGTCCATGACCATGTTTTGTTCCAACGGATTTGGATATGTTGGTGGTGTACAAAACTTCTGAAAGGCATCACCATAATCTTCCCAAATATATCATCGATATACCAGCTGCACACCTGCCTTCGTTTCTAGCAATGTTACGGCCACAATAACCAGTCCAACACGTACTGGGGCAGTATTTGTGACTGCATCTGTGGCACTAAAGAGATGAGAATCATCAAATCCTTATCACAAGTATCTCTCTCAGGTGAAGTCAACGCAAGAGACACTGATGACAAAGGACATGAATGCGCCTTTTCAACTTTTCTTTATTCGCTTATCAATCAATTCTATGGTAAAGCCTTTGCCCAGTCTGTGTGGATTTGAGTAAGTATTGAATTATTTTGTAATCTATCACTGTTACTGTTCTATTGCGGATCTATTGAGGTCTATTGCGGATCCTGCTGCAAATGGAAATATAAAATATATCAGGTTTTCTTCTGATCGTCGCTTCATGTTGTTTCATTGCACTAAAGTGATGCACTAATGAAGTTAAAATATGAAGCTACCTTTCATTGCAACACATAATGTCTTGATGAAGGTGTTTGTTGTAGCAATGTTCGTACTATACCATCCATTCATCAGAACGCTTGTCACTCTTATCTCATGATTTATTGTTGTTTCCCTGATGAGAGTACAACTGTTCAATATAAAATTACTTTTCCCTCAAACTCCCACCAAATCAATTATCATTCAACTCTCGCCAATCATTTGGGTGTGTATCCAATAGACTAAGCAACGTTAGGTGGTGATATATACTATTTTTCAAGCAGGAAAGATATTTCTCTGCCCAGACAGCACGCTCTACTTCCTCAATTGTTTGCTTTCGCTCACATTAACTATAGTCTGTGCAACGTTAGGTGGTGATATATATATATATCACCACCTAACGGTGCATAGATTATAGTTAATGTGAACGAAAGCAAACAATTGAGGAAGTAGAGCGTGCTGTCTGGGCAGAGAAATATCTTTCCTGCTTGAAAAATAGTTACATACACATATCAGTTAATATATAATCATATTAAATGTAAATTTAGTGATTGTTGCCAGCATCTATACTGCTACACTACTTTGGCAACATAGCCCTTTATTTCCATCGTAAATAAATGATTTTATCACGTCTTAGGAATGATTTCAAGAAAGGAGAAAGGAACATTTCAGAAGGATAGACAGTTTTCTCGATTACTTTGTTGCTTTTAACCACCATATTCTTTATGTTGATTATCTTATTTCGGCTGCGAGCTATATGTGCACATGCGATAAATGTGTAATTACTATATAATAGGTATTTGGAAACTATATAATTCTCATTGGTTTCAAGTAGTCTAAAGCGGAAAACAAGGGAACAGTTTTGATATTGAAAAACATTTAGTTTAACAGATTTTGACGGTCCTCTGTATGACGTCATTATTACGTTACTTTCGCCGGCCTAAAGATTAATACAACATGCAGATTCTGAATCGGGGCATCCTAAGCATTCATAAATATATACATATCGTAGGGTGAAACTGATAGCTCAAAATGGCTCCACGACTATTATGGAGCGAGGAAAATTGTTATATTCACAGTTGCGATAGTATCTGAATGTGAACGAGATTCGACATTACCCTATGCTAACATCCTAGGGGAGCTTTCCAGTTCATCCACCCATTATATGACGTCATAGTCAACTACATGATGTGTAGGATGACATCACAATCAATTACGCAATGAGTGACCTAGATAGGTTCATCACGAACGCTTAATTGATGACGGACTACACGTTGTTGCGCGAATTGTAAGAATTGTATGTCTTTACCGTTTAATAAACATTCTGCTAACTATTTTGAAATTAATTTGACATAGGCAGCAACAGCACCCAGTCAAATTAGTTTCAAAATATTACACAGATTACCTGTATAGTTTTCTGGAAATTGAGATTCAGAGAGTGTAAGGACCGATCGATCACACATCGGGCGAGGTGTGGGCGGGGCATAACTAAGACAAACTGCGTAATATAGTATTGCTACGATGCTTAACCCTTTACAAGATAAATCTTATAAAATATACAAAATAGTTACTTATTGAATGTCCATTTACAGGCCAAGAGAAAACTATATCTGCAGATTTGCAACTGGAATGACTGGCGCGATTTATCGTAGTTAACTTTTTCTTAATGAGTTAATCACATTTCTCTGTCCATTGTTACCCTGAAAGATGATCTTCTTGCTTATTTAATCATTTAATTGTCAGATTTTGTTAAAAAAAAAAAAAATCAAAATATTTGATTATTGAATGTCCATTTGCAGGCTAAGGGAGGACTATTTTTGAAAATTTACCAATGGAATGACTGTCTCGATAATCATTATCGAGCCAGACATTCTAGTGGTAAAATTTCCAAAATGGATTTATCTTTGGCTGCAAATGGGCCACCATCAAGATCACTGTAAAGGTCAGTTTTTGCGGGATTCGCCATGAAGGGTTAATGATGAACTTAAAACAAGTCACATCACTCATATGTCAACAAGATGTTATATTTTCACGAGGAGAATAGATCTGTAGTTTCTACTCATGTGTTTTCCAAACATGCAATCGATGTTAGGCATATACGCTGTCTCTATAATTTCACAACTCAGTCTAGAGTTTCGCATCGTGAGAAACCAAACCTGGAGATTATTCTGAACACGTGGTGTCGCCTTTGATTTATCACGTCCACTTGATTTCTCTCAGTTAATAAAAATTGTCTCCAAGATTTATGTATTATTAAACGTGTGCAATGAAATGCATACACTGACCGGTATGCAAAGTATCCGACATGACATCTGCTCACATCTCTGTGTTGTATGCAGCATGATAAGGAACGAAACGTGGACATATTCACCATCCGGGGAATAATATGACAAATAGACGTATGGGCGGACTCATCTTTAGCTCTGGCCGTCAATTTCTAGCCATGCTACGCACACAATTGACATTTCCAGTTTATCCATCCATCGTCTGACGCCATATGACCCCCTAATCATCTATAGTGAAGTTGATGACGTCATAATTAATTGTGGCATGAATGACTCGATTTAGTCAGTCTTTAACGCAACTAATATTTGCACATTAACAGAATATGATGAATAAGGATTGGTAACACAATTTGTTATATATAATTAAATGGAAATTATGCTATCAAGCTTTATTCAAGGGAAGAGAACTAGATGGCTTCACTTAGCTAGTGAACACGTCAAGATTAAAGAAACAAACACACCCCACACAGCCATTTGTCACGGGTTCTGGCGTTTCCCAATGCCAACACGAGAACGCGTATAGTGGATGTGATCTAGATATTTATTTGGACGGGGATTGTATGAAGTTGAAGATGATTGATTCAACATATACGTATGTTAGGTGACCGAAGCAATCTTGGGTAGAACCAATAGCGTAGCAATATTGTATAAAATTACTAATATTTTAACACGATGTGTGCGCGATTCTTGTGAAATAACGTCCGACACGTTTTAAGAATTGTATGGCTTTATCATCTAATAAACATTACATTGAATGTTTTGAAACTAGTTTAACTGGGTAAGATGTTACCCATGGCCGCAAGAGCGGCCAGTTAAATTAGTTTTAAAAATATTCAATGGTATTTTTATTAAATAATAAAGAGATACAATTCGTACAACAACACTTAGTCCGTCATCAATTAATCGTTCGTGACGGACTTATCTACGTCATTTGCGATTATAACATCCTCCTATCCATCACGTAGTTGATTATGACGTCATAGGCTTGATGGGTAAACTTGAAAGGTCCATTACACACAGAATTGTCAAACATAGTCATGCCAAGATAAAGGCCACAATGCTTCATCACCTCACAAAAGGGGGTCGGCTGAAGAACTCCGCGTCTTCCTTTAAAATCGTTGTATATTTAACCCTTTGAAGCCTGAATTCCCAGATTTTTAATTTCAAAATAGCTCTACAGGTAAGCTGTTGAATACCCTAAAACTAATTTGACAGGAACATGTTCCTGCCACAAGCTGCAACAGCCTTCAGTCAAGAATAGTACGTGTATTGTAAGCGATGTTTCGTATTTGGTCTTTTGGGCTCAAAAGGTTAAGCTTCTGAAATCCCCATATATCTCAATTTAAAGGCAACTATGAACAAACGATTGAATATTTTAAAACTATTTTGACGGGAAGATGCTGCTGCCTACAGCAGCAACATCTTCCCGGCAAATTAGTTTCTTAATATGATATAGACAGTCGCTATTTCCTCGTTGACCCAGCCGATAAGCGCACACCCCCACACAACCAGTTAGTCCATTTCCCCGCAGAAGGTTAATCAGGCTTTGCACACAGGAGTGTTTTTGATCCGTCTTCTTACTATATTTAGTTAGAAACTTGGGTAATCGCTTTCCATTCTCATTGCCTCTGCCCACCGAAAGTTCAAGTAGATCTATCCATGTACAAATTAACGTCCTGCGGGCATTAGTCAGTTAGTTTCATCCAGCCGAATATCCAAGTATATGGTATTGGGGTGTAAAGCCCCATAAAAAGCCTGGATGGTTGAAGAAGTTAAAGCTCACATGTGTGCTTTAATAATATATGAAGTGTGGAATGGGGGGGGGGGGGCATAGTCTATGTTATGAATAAATGGCGTCCATTTATAAAATAATTATCTGCTACTAATTAAATTTGTATGTCTAGACAGTGGCTCCTGGAAATGTGATCTGTCTGTTGATGTAAGATTATGGCGATACTTGTAGCCCGCGGGGGCGGGGCCAAGTGTAGATAACTCACACACCAAATTTGGTTGAATTCTGTTCAACGGCTTTGGAGGGGATGCGCTACAATCAATTTCCGCAGGTTAAAATTGGACCTTTTGACACGTACCCGTCTCCTGGGGGAGGAGCCAAATGTAAATGGCCTCTTGCACTCCGCAATCATACGGGTAACTCACATATCAAATTTGGTTGAATTCCGTCTAACGGTTTCAGAGGATTTGCCTTACAAGTGATTTGACATTTTGACCCATGCCCCGATCCCTGGGGCCGCAGCCAAATGTAAATATCGTTATGCTAAGTGGAATCATATTGGTAACACACATGCCAAATTTGGTTGAATTCCACCAAACTGTTTGGGAGGAGATATCATGACGAACGGACGGGTGGCCATCGGACAGACGGATGGAGGTGATTACAATATCGCCGACGTTTGTTTTAAACGTGCAGATAATAAGCATTCAACAGCTTTCCTGCATAGGTACCTAGAAAATGGGATTCTGAGAATACAGGGTTCAAAGTATATAAATCGATCCTACCACACCCAAAGTGCGGGACGAGCTTAGCTATAGATGAGCGGGGCATAGCGAGAAATGGAACCCTTTACAGAGGGCATATGATCGACAGTAACTATCTGAATACTAGTTAATTTGCAATGTAGTAAACAGGCTGCTGTTGAATGATCTGAATCTAATTTGACGGGAAGCTGTTGGTGCCGTAGTCGAATCAGTCTCTTAACATCGATTCAAGCGTTCGTACAAAGAGGGCGGAGCTTAACTAGAAGCGGGCGGGACAGGGATATAAATGAATCTCATCCATTCCCGACTTCACAAATAAACTACATACCGAGATCGCCTCATGTAGCTAAATTAGAAAACACAAAACTAGTATTTTATTTAGACTCTGTCCTATTGACATCGATCACGTGCAATCAAGAAAGGTAATTCTGACAAGCAACTTAGTTTATCTGTCTGAGACATCCTGGCTAAATTGGACGCTAGAAAATTAAAGATATAGTTCGCTGACCGACTAATCTGTGCACAGTCTACTTCACCCATGCTTGAAAAGGTCATGTCTCAATACATCATGAAGGAACTGTCAAATAAATCTAACATGGTGGTTTCGTGTGCTTCGATTGAATGTGTATGTTTATTGTATTAATCGGGATGGCCACACATTTACTGCTCATATTCCACGGAAGATATGCCCTATAATGACTTAGTCTGTCGCCGCAAGTCATACATTATATTCATGTTGTATTCTTTTGTAAAGCAGCATGCATGTTTTATATTCTTTAGACGCAGATGTTTCCGGAAAGGTCTTGTTACAAGTTCTTCTGTCATGCGTTTGTGTTATCTTTGACCAAATAGTTGTCGTGATTCATATTGTGACTAACATCTTCAAAATTATACTTTTCAGCAGTGTTCGGTCCGAATATTCGAATATTTATTTAAATAGATCAGTATGAACGAATATTCGCATAGCATACGAATATTGCAATATTTATGAGAAATTATGAAATTGCCCTAAATTGGATTGAAACCAAAATTTCATTTTCAATATTGCTGCAAAAATGTTGTATGGTCAGTTCTATGTAAAACCTCGGTCAATTTCTAGCTCCTAGATTGAGTTGATTTGCTATTAAGTTTAAATTGGTTTCAATGGTTTTCGGGATACGCATATCATGTATAGAAATATGCATTATGGATATTTCAACCAAAAATTTCGTGTACAGCTTTGTAGGATCACGACTATCTGGGTTGGAAGCTACCCTTGGATCTCAAAGATTTCTGCTGAGTTTGGAGCCAAAGGTAAAAAGTCAACGTCATACATAAGGTCAAAGTTACCGGCTTTTGGCTTTTGCCAGAATCGAATATCTATTGGCTTGAACAATCCAATGGGCATGTTAGATGTTACGCCATGACAGCCAAGGTCATCCATTTAATGATGTTGTTTGAACTGCGACTAAAGCCACGGTTTTGCCCAAAACTAGTAGGTTAACTTTCGAGTCAAAGGTCAAGGTTATTTCTTAGTTTAATAATACGCCGTTATATAATCATGACTGATGTATCGATTTTAGCACAAATCACAGAGCGCCCATCTTAAGCACACACATGCAATGGTCATATTAGAAGATACTGTATAACCTATATGGTTGCCGACGCCGAAGTGTACACCCTTGAAGGTAGAAATTGAAAACAGTTTTTTAAAGTGGCCACAAAAATAGTTTTTCGTTCTATCGACTGGACCCGTGATAAAATTATAGTTGCTCAAATTTCATGATCAGGTATCAATTTCATTTTAGATCGCTCCAGCAGTTTTCGAGAAATTGTTTTCCTTTAACCACCCTGTCTCCCATAGGAAATATTGGAATTGTATGATAGCAATATATAAACTGAATTTTCGCCCTGAGTTTTCCCACAAAAACATTCTACACCCTTACCGAAGAAATTTAGATTCTGTTTACATGTTCTCTGATCGATTCGAATACGTCGAATATGAATTCACATAATTATACGAATATTGGAATACAGATTTTTTTATGAATACCAAAAACTACCTTTCATGTGGGAATATGGCATGAGCCATTCAACATGGCCTCTGTAAAAATCTAGGCAATTCCCAGGTATTTCTATTATTTCCGCTTAAAGGAAGGGAAAAGGGAAATAACAAATGATGTTTATTGGTAATTTCATACTATATTAAATAAACTACCATCGGTAAAATATGCAAATGAATGGGGATTATTTGAGAAAAAGCATTTACTAAATATATGAGCGCTTAACTTGGAGCCAGTTTGTGACGTCGCTGGTGCTTCACACTCCACCGTGCGCTAACTGTGTGTGCAGGTATACAGCATAGGCCTACCTGTTTATGGCGAACGCACACCCGAATATAGTTTTGTAAGCGGTATGAACAGCATTCTCTATAGCCGCCGATGTAGAGTGATTAACTCGCTACCGCTAATTCACTATTGATCCTTTTGAAATGTTATATTTGAAAGTCACTTTTTCTGGTGGAAGCAACAAGTTTCGGTAAAAATGATTGCAAAATACACTGCTAGTTTCCAAGGTCGCAACATGATGCCTACTGAATATTTCGAAATTCGCATGACTGATTGTAGACCCTGTCTCTGGAAACAACCGCTTTCAGTCAAATTGTTTTAAACCTGGACAGTATTTTACCTGTAGTACGTCGTGGCTAATCAGCTTAGTGCGAATATAGCTGAGCTTATATGACCGGCTGTAGCGAGTAGTATTTATTCGCGCGATGTACACCAGAGCGCACAAGCCCAGCTGCATGACAAATTGGTTCCCGCCAGAATGACATAAATGATATCTAGCTGGTTTTTTCTAATTATTCTGATTTATTTCTGTTATCCACTGGTGGCTATAGGTTGACTGTTATATAAATCTGTTATTCAAGAGCATATGTTAGTTCCCTGATCCTTTCCTTTAAGAGTTTATATGAATAGTGGCTCACTGTGATGTGTGTGCATACACGTGCACAGATATCTATGTATTCATAAATCAATACGTCATATTAAACTAATTGGGAGTTGAATTTTTGATAAACATGTAATATAAATATAAATATACCATTCTACTAAATTTATACAATATGCATAGATTTGTTTTGAAGTATTTTAACAGGTAGTTTTAATGATAACAGCGTGCATGTGGACCGTTCCAGAATTGAGGTATCCCATCTGTACTCAAGTATCTGAGACTATAGTTAAATACGGCACGTGTGAGCTGACGTCACAATCAGAATGAAGTATCTCCATCACGAAAATCAAAAGCTAGATATAGAGTAAGATATATGCCGTCTGGCTAGAAGCTGACAACAACAGCCAAGCAACTCATGTGTGGAGACGATCTAGTGTACTCCGATAACATGTTCTTAGATAAATCTACAGAATTTCGGAAAATAAAGTTGTTGTTGTCAGAGACTTTCACAGAAATAGTTACCTATACCATCTCATGATTCTCTTGCAAAAGTTTGAGCCTTATATTTGCGCATCCCATTCAGATTTCATATGTTATTCTCCATCGAAAATGACAGTGATTTCTTATATCCAAGTAAAAATATAAAAGTTATATAAAATTCTTTCTGACCGATATTCTAAATGTCCTTCTGCACATATATTGTGATCTTTTCTTTGACGTTTCACCATGGCATCAGTCTCATAATTTACTCAGAAAAAATGAGTCAACATGAAATTAAATCTTACACAGAAAACCTCTCTGTTTGTCTGACTTATGACGACTGTTTTGTTTCATAAGTGTACATATATGTCCTAAGGGATTACACAAGGTCAGTCGCAAAATGAAATACCCCCATCCCCTTTCCCCAGAAGCCATGAGACGAGGGTAACTAACATATTATCTGCGAGAAAACGAAAGACAAATGACAAAGATTGGCTATATTGGCTGTTTTCACCATTCGTGACCTTCATCATTGCACAAGCTTGTACTCAATGAATGAACATTTCCAGGTTATCCATCCATCATATGACGTCGTATTCGAAGATGCGACGTGTAGGATTCCATCATAAGTAATGACGTAATGAATGTCGTAGATAAGTACGTCATAGCTAAGCGTTGTTGTATGAATCATGTGTCTTTACTATTTAATAAACATTCTGTTGAATGTTTTGAAACTAATTTGACTGGGCACTGTTGTTTGGTTTCAGTTTTAAATCGAGTCAACAGCTTCCCTGTATAGTTTTCTGGAAATTGATAGTCAAGAAGTTCAGTGATGGGTCGATCCCAACATAAGCGAGGTGTGGATGGCGCTTAGCTAGAGATGGGCGAGGCATAGCTAAAACCGGAAAGTTCCAATGTGTGCCCACTTGGACCCAGTTCTTGTCAATCACTTTATTATTGTCTTGCGCAGATATGTTCATTCATATTTTCCGCGCGAGTTTTGGATCGATACCATTCTTTCATCTGGTTGTCACATGACAATCTCCTGCAGGCCGCTGCCGGATGCTGATTAAGGTACCTATGTAATCGTCTTTAACACTTTGCGCCCGAAAAAAAGAAATGTGAAAGGTCATCTACAATACATAAAATACTCAGTTGAATATTTTGAACATTTTGAGGTTAATTTGGTTGGAAGCTCCGCCATAATATTAGTTTCAAAATATTCAAGAAAGTACCTGTGCATTTACCTTGAATTCAGGATTCTGGGAATTCAGGGTTCAAATGGCTACATTACGTTCACACTATAACCATAATCAATCATCGTAATTGAATATAGCACTTATCGCTTCTGTCGCTGTTAGGGAAGGCAAAGATTGTGGGTGATTTAGGTTTATTGAATACTGATATTGCTTTAGGAATTGATACTCTACAAAACTGTTACGTCTTTGCACAACAAGCGGTAACTGCGACACTATTTTCGAAATGCATAGCCGCCATTATGTAAAACTGATGTGAATTATTTATAATGTTATCGGATTAGTAGTGAAATGCTTAAGAAAAGATGGGTTACTAGAACATTGAAGGGGTCTCTTACTGTCAATTGGCATATAAGGCTTCATCAAGAGTTCTTCACTGTCATCTGTCAAAATATTCAACAGAATATTTATTAAATAGTAAAAGCAAACAATTTGTACAACAACGCATAGACCATAGACCGTCTTCAAATATGCGTTCGTGACGTACTTATCGACGTCATTCATGCCGTCATTCATTATGATGTCATTGTACACATCACGCAGTTCATTATGACGTCATATGATGGGTGGGTACTCTGGAAAGGTGAATTGTTTAACTCCTCTTGTGTCAACAAGGCCTCAAAGCAGTGAAATGCTCCTCAATTCAATTAACACTTTAATGGTCACTATTTTCAAACAAATTATAATTCTTGCAGGCAAAAGAGAAGATTACTTTTGTAAGCTTGCCACTAAAATATACAAATATAGTTTGTGTTGTTTTGCAAATGGAGATCCGTCACGACTACTGTTTTGGTCGGCTTGTCCATCAAAGGAGGTACTAATCAAGAAAATGTTCGTTTAGTCAGTGCCTATTGGTAAGCCAAGAGACGAGTATTCTTGAAAATTTACCCCTGGAATGACCACTACAGAGGCCATTTGAACCGGCGTGACACTTAAAGGGCTAAGATGTGGTAATTACACAGGGATTTTCGACAATAATGGTACCATTAAGACTATAAGCGTGCTGCATCCACTAGTAAGCTTATAACACCATACAATTGATAAAGATGGAGACTCAACAAGCAACCAGAGATAACATTGTGAATAACAATAGTATTTAAACCTGGTTTTGAACCTGGTTTATCAGTGTTTAGTAGATTTCTTTACTGCACATTATCAACATGATGACTTCACATATTGACGTGAAGACTACATTTTGGGAACAGTGCACACTCATTTTCTCCCCTGCACAATGATATCAAACTATCAGAGATGATCAGTCATTCTGCTCATTGGTCTAGCGTTGGCCCAACATGTTCGGCCAACGCCTCCGCCCAACGTTGGCCCAATGCATCCACCCATTGTTGGCCAAACATACGTCACATAACATTGGGCAAAAACTGACTGTCTAGATTGGTCTACCATTAATTTTTTTTAAATCTTAATAAAATTTATTTTTATATTTGCAATATATTTAGCACGTTGGCAAAGTGAAGGACACATTTAAGGAAATGTGCCAAACCTGTTTTCCAGGTACCATGCCGAACCAACGGATTGGTTTGCAAGGTATTTCATAGTAATACCATTTAGGTAGTTAGTTAGGTAGGTAGGTAATTAGGTAGGTTAGTTGGTTTATTGGCCGCTCACGCCGAGATGTATTTGGGCCATGACTCACTCTGAGAGGTGCTTCCCCAAAGGATTGCGATGCTTCCCCGAATGGTTGCTATAAACAAGCGTTAAAACTGAAAAAAGTCGAAAAAATAAGTTGTTGCTGGGAGGGTGTTGCCCGGTGTTGCCTAATGAATTGTTGTTGGCATGTGTCTATGTTGTATGCCATGTTGAGGAGGGGGTGGGAGGGCGAATTAATTTTTTTCTCATGGAAGTGGGATGGGGCTGGAGGTCAGTCTGTAAAATAAAATCTCAAAACGGGAATAAGAACAATTTTAAATAAACATATTGTGACGAAACCAAATTTATACCAAATTGACATTATTCATAGGAAACTGCCAAATTCGTGTGGTGGTTGTCACAATACATATTGAAATTATATTACAGAATAGCAGTATTTAGAGGGGAGATAATATTTAGACCACTCCTTAATAAAGAATAAGCTCCATCGCGTTATTGCTACATAAACCTAACGTAACCTATTAAATAATGGGCTATCGAGTTGCTGAATTACCTCCCTTGAAATGAGGATTTTGTTTAAATGCTATCATCTAAGTTAATTGGCAAATATGCCTAAATGGACTTACAGACCTTAGTTACAAACAATAGGCCAGTAGCCTAAGCATTGCACTAATGTGTATGCTTATTATTATATACATTGACGTTAAGCTGTTGGGCCAACGTTGGCCCAACAACTCTAAGCCAACTGTCATCTTGCCAATCTTATTCCAGCGTTGGCACAACGTTGGCCCAACGCATGTGTATAATTTTTTATAATATACATTGGCTATAAGTGGTTGGGCCAACGTCGGCCCAACAACACTAACCCAACTGTAATTTTGCCACTGTTATGCCAACATGGCCCCAATGCATGTATACAACATTTACAATATACATTGGCTATAACTGGTTGGGCCAACGTTGGCCCAACAACTCTAACCAACTGTTATTTTGCTGCTGTTATGCCAACATTGCCCCAACGCATATGTATTTCATCATTAAATACATTGGCAACATGTATAATATGTGTTGGCTATAAGTGGGTGGACCAACGTTGGCCCAACCACTGTACCTCAACTGTAATGTTGCCACTGTTATGCCAACGTTGGTCCAACACTTTGTTGCCAATGGCAACGGTGCCAACCAATTGCCAACGTTGGCCCACTGCCCAATAGCCAACGGCGACCATGCCATCCAATGGCCAACGTTGGCCCAAAGTAGTAATGTTATCTGGATAATTGTTTCCCTGTTCTGACTGCATGCTTTCATTTCTCATTTAACTGCCATTTTCTAGGTCTCTTCTGGCCGTGGATATCCATCAAAGGGCTACTCTCACATTTGTGGGTTAGGATGCTAGTGATTGTATAGATCTAATACATTCCCATTTTGCTTTCCGTATGCCTTTACTGATTTCGTCTATTGTGATATCATCTTGATAAATATATTGGTCTTGGTATGCCTCTAAGATGGAAGATATCTCAGGCATTTCATATCTGTTCAGGAAATGGGGTTTCATCTTGCCTATATTAACCCAATTGAGCCAGGAGAATACTATTTTTACTATGTGGCAGGAGAGAGAGAGAGAGAGAGACGAGAGAGAGAGAGAGAGAGAGACAGAGAGAGAGAGAGAGTAAGGGAGGGAGGGAGGGAGGGAGAGAGTGTGTGTGAGTGAGAGAGAGAGAGAGAGAGAGAGAGAGAGAGAGAGAGAGAGAGAGAGAGAGAGAGAGAGAGAGAGAGAGAGAGAGAGAGTGAGAGAGAGAGAGAGAGAGAGAGAGAGAGAGAGAGAGAGAGGGAGGGAGGGAGGGAGGGAGGGAGGGAGGGAGAGAGCGAGAGCTAGAGAGATGGAGGGAGGTGGTGGTGGGGTGGAGGGAGGGAGAGAGCGAGAGAGAGAGAGAGAGAGAGAGAGAGAGAGAGGGGGGGGAGGGACGGAGAGAGGGAATGTTAGGAATTGAATAACAATAACTAAGTGAATTCTCAAGGGTACATTGATTGGTGTGGCTAGCATGAACTGCGAACCTGTCTGATTGAAACTATTCTAGTGAACAGAGTGCCCTCCAATTACAGGACGTTCCCGGAGGAGTTAAAGCAGTTTAAAAAATAGTCAACAAACCATTACTGCATCCTGGGTTGTGTGTTCTGTGTGGTTTGACTGGTTCACCGATAGGTAATATATATCATGTGTACACACTCCATGTTCTGCGTGTGCTAACATCTTCCTACCGTTCTCAGGAGAGTATATAGTCAGCATCCAACACACCTTGAATCTTGAGCTTAAACGTACATACTACAGGATTGTGTCCGTTATAGACGCCAATGACTTGTTTTCAATTGTCTTACCACTTTTTACTGATCGATCGTTTATCCTGATTTGACATTGTGATTGAACTGACTCTGACATGAGTAATTATTAGATACACTCCATACAGCGGACACGCCACACATGCTGCACAGTGTGCATTGTGTCCCCATTTAGCGACCAACGGCGGGATTTTAGAGAATGTAAACGAACAGACGTTTCTCGGTTTTTTTAGCTCATGTATTACAAGGATTTTAACACCCGGACTGTAGATCCTTCTAGAAAGCATGACCGTAGAGCCCAAAATAATTGATGTCAGAATTGTGGATCTATTTCTATCTGTACCCAGGCCATTTCTATCTGCTCTCTTGCTACGCCTTGTCTGTATTGTGATCAATCGAACGCTGAATTTCCAGAATCCCAATATTAAGGTAACTATATAGGTAACCTGTTGAATATTGTGAAACTAATTTGCTGTTGGTGCTATGTGCTGCGAAGTCCAGGATGTTGTGCTCTGTCTTGTGGTCACCATGAACAATGCTATGAAACACACAATGGTGTCTCATGATGCGAAACATTTTCTAATTGATTATGTAGGACTTAACCATTGTTAAAATATTGTAATGGATTTATAATTACATTATCGCAGTAAATATTGCTAAAAATCGATCAAGATGATTTACAGATTAGCCATATTATGTTATGGCCCACTCAGTCTTCCATATATTTTACCTGTGCTTTTTCAGCCTGACTCGCAATCTTACAGTGCTGCATGTAGCATTGCTGTACTAATTCGCAAGCTGAAAATAAAATGCACCTTTGTTTGTTCCTAATCTGACAGAATTGCAAGATTTTGTCCACATGTGTCGAATAGTATCCAGTCTAATCTAATAACCATTTGATTATTTTTGCTTTACAAGTGTATCGATGGCCTACACATTAAGGTGAATTACCACGAAAATGACATAATTGCCGTGTTATAAATACACGATTTCGCCCATTAAGAGGACAATAGTATGTGACATTGTTACACTGATCAACGCCAGGTTAATTACTCCGTATAAACGCGGCGAATTGGGCTCTAGTGCAGTACCTAATTTTTGGCCAAGTGACTGTAAATAATTCAAGTGGTTTCTCTCTAGCCATATAAACCGCGGTAGTACAGACTGCCAGTCTGGTTTATATTGAAAACATCTCGGAACCACTTGATAAGTGTTAATGACTGCATTCTGATAATGTGCTTCCTATTGTTGTGTCGTGTTGTCTTAGAATAGCCATGCCTATCTGAACAGAAACTGGCAAACGTTGTGTTTTACAGCTGATATTTCGAAATCAATTAACCAATATATAAGTGCATAGAATAATGCTTAGTAAAGGTCGGATGCGATGGAATTACATTAAGCAATAAGCAAATGTGCTTAGTAAACACACACATTTTACCAGGTAAAGAGATAATCGTGGATTGCTTTAGAAGTAGTAGATTTACCAATGTAACAAGCATTTTGAGGTTATTACTGATCATCTCTGATAGTTTGATAGCATTGTGCAGGGGAGAAAATGAGTGTGCACTGTTCCCAAAATGTAGTCTTCACGCCAATATGTGAAGTCATCATGTTGATAATGTGCAGTAGAGAAATCTGCTAAACACTGATAAACCAGGTTCAAAACCAGGTTTAAATACTATTGTTATTCATAATGTTATCTCTGGTTCCTTGTTGAGTCATCATCTTTATCAATTGTATGGTGTTATAAGCTTACTAGTGGATGCAGCACGCTTATAGTCTTAATGGTACCATTATTGTCGAAAATCCCTGTGTAATTACCACATCTTAGCCCTTTAAGTGTCACGCCGGTTCAAATGGCCTCTGTAGTGGTCATTCCAGGGGTAAATTCTCAAGAATACTCATCTCTTGGCTTACCAATAGGCACTGACTAAACGAAAAATTTCTTGATTCGTACCTCCTTTGATGGACAAGCCGACCAAAACAGTAGTCGTGACGGATCTCTATTTGCAAAACAACACAAACTATATTTGTATATTTTAGTGGCAAGCTTACAAAAGTAATCTTCTCTTTTGCCTGCAAGAATTATAATTTGTTTGAAAATAGTGACCATTAAAGTGTTAATTGAATTGAGGAGCATTTCACTGCTTTGAGGCCTTGTTGACACAAGAGGAGTTAAACAATTCACCTTTCCAGAGTACCCACCCATCATATGACGTCATAATGAACTGCGTGATGTGTACAATGACATCATAATGAATGACGTCATGAATGACGTCGATAAGTACGTCACGAACGCATATTTGAAGACGGTCTATGGTATATGCGTTGTTGTACAAATTGTTTGCTTTTACTATTTAATAAATATTCTGTTGAATATTTTGAAACTAATTTGACCGGGCGCTGTTGCTGCCATAGGCAGCAACAGCATCCAGTCAAATTAGTTACAAATTATTCAACAGCTTCCCTGTATAGTTTTCAGGAAATTAATAGCTAGGGCATTCGGGGATCGATCACTCCCAACACAGCGAGGTGTGGGTGGAGCTTAGCTAGTGATGGGCGGGTCATAGCTAAAAATTGAAAGGTCCATTGCATACATTCGCCATACCGCAGTTATGAGAAGTAAATATCGAACTGTTAAGATAGTACCTAAATGGGTGTTTTCTAGATTATCACCAGCCGTATGAACACCCGAAACCCCCATTTCCCAACCAATAGGAGGGTGACAAACAATCCACAAGCATCGCCATTTGCAGTGATAATTTTTTGCATTTTGTCTGCGTTGTTGTTGTGAGCTCTCTGTATTGCTGGTAGGTTACCGTTTGAATCCTACAGGCAGTAATCTCAGATGTGCGTTTGTTGGACATCTTTGACTCTTTCATGACGAGGTCACACAAAACTGTGTTTGCAGTGGGCCTGGGGAACGGCCATTTGATGGCGAAGAGCATGCAATTTCATTTGATAATAGAGTCAGCCGTTCAAATGGTAAATTAAAAAAAATAGTCGACTCTTGGCCTGCAAATGGACATTCAATAAGCCCATGGT
>CM067360.1:23272458-23305216 GCA_034401795.1 Chaetoderma sp. LZ-2023a | reverse complement strand
TGAATAATTAGAAACTAATTTGACTGGAGCCTGTGGCAGCAACAGGTTCCAGTCAAATTACTTTCAAAATATCAAATATTTGGCATTTCAAGGCTAAGACTGGAATAATACATTACGTGTTTCTCTTAATCCGTTAGATGGGCCGTACGCCATTGCATTCTGCAGCTCTCGGAGGAAGCTACGACACCCTGGAGACACTGCTATTAGCCGGGTTACCAGTGACAGACACAGACCTGGTAATAATTTATAACCTTCTACGAATGTAGCTGGCAGGCAAGCAAAATCATCCTTAAATACCGAGATGCGGGTATAGGACTTTGTCATTATCTATCATTTCCCGTCACACCCACCTATAAGCGTCAACCAAGATGTTCAGATTAGTTCCATTGAGGAGGCGGGTTCTATACGGTATTATAGGTCAGCCTGTTATAAGCGACCACCTTGTAGGCAGCGCGCGTACGCACGCACGCACGCACGCGCGCACGCAAAGAGCCACTATAAACAGGTGGTCTCTTAATACCAGTAACATCTTTAAGACATAAGCAACAAACAAACGATCCAGATCAAAAATATTACAGCGGATAATATATTGGCTGGAGTTTGGTGGTCCTTCGATTGCCTGTCTTACAGAGCCACGTGTCTTACAGAGCCACATGTCTTACAGAGCCACCTGTCTTACAGAGCCACATCTCGTGTCACTGAAAGGGCAGCGTGTTTTCTACTCCCTTAGCCCTCGAATTTGTTCAATAAAATTTCAATTTTCTCATAGAAAACATTTGTAGACTAAGAGAGACTATTTTAGAAAATTTACCACTGGAATGACTGGCTCGGTGACGAAAAAGCAGGAACAGTAACAACGGTGAACAGTTTCAAGATATTCAACATAATATTCAGAATCAATGGTTATCTATTACCCCCCCCCCCCCACCCCAGCCACCGCCAGCCCCCCCCCCCCCCCACACACACACACCTCACCACCAACACCACTACCTCCTCCTCCTCCACCACCCACCGCTCCCCGCAAATCTGAATATATAAACGGTGCCCATGGCTTATAACGATATAACATAACCACCATGTTTTTTGGTCCAAGTCCAACAATTGGCGATGTTATTTGATACTGGGGAATATCACGCTAAGTTTTGGCGCCGTCTCTGATGAATTACCCAATATTCTCTCCATTCGCAATCCATAAATCGTCCAAATATGCGCACATATTGCATTAATGAAAATATATGCTCCGTTAATTGAGGCGCCATCTTGTTGGAAATTTGGCCTTTAAACGCTACATCACAGATATGACAAATTATTTATAATTATTTATAATGAAAGAATTATTCTCTTGACTACTTTGAGGGCGATGAACTGTTGAGGCAGCGCCAGCTACCGATCAAATTAATTTCAAAATATTCAACAGCGTAACCGGTATTAACTTGAATCATATATTGGAAAGCGTTGATATGATATGTTCAATAGTAACTGTATGTCTGCTGATTTCCCCCAGACTACATATTGCGTGGAGTTTATCTCACTAGGCCGCCAACAAGTTTCAATCAAATTGTTTTCAAAATATTCAACAGGTCGGGTATAGTGTTATTCTCCATCGAAATTAGTATCCACTGTAGTATTTTTTCATTAGCACCTGGATCGTTTGTTTGTTGCTTATGTCACAGGATCGTGACATTTGCCACAATGTAGTGATTCAGAATCCTAAATCCCTAGACACACATTTCTCCTAATGTCTTTGATAATTCCCAGAAATACATTAGATTAATTGAGTTCTTTAAATATAATTTCATATGTTGTGTTTCCTAGGATGGCCACACTCCGCTCCACCTGGCGGCAGAGGAGGGACATACGGATCTCATACCCCTATTGCTCAAACATGGTGCTGATGTCAACTGTCAAACACATGTAGGTTATTCTAGATGACGACGACGACGACGACGACCACGACGACGACCACGACGACGACCACGACGACGACCACGACGACGACCACGACGACGACCACGACGACGTGGTATTGTTGATGATAATTGTGGTGATGATTGCGGTGGTGATTGTGGTAGTGGTGTTTTGGATGATGATGATGATGATGGGTTTGTGTTTGTGATGGTGGTGGTGTGGTGGCGGTGTTGGTGGTGGTGGTGGCAATGTCTATAGCGGTGACGGAGGTGGTTGTGGTAGTAGTGATCCCGTCGTCTTCGTCGTCGTCGTCGTCGTCGTCCGTCTTTTAAAAAAATTAAAAACCTTGTTGCAAGAAATGACGTTGGAATGATTCTATTAGAAACTATTGTATCCAGCTTGTATAATATCATAGTCATTAAAGACCTCTATTGGAAAGTTTATTGGTTGACACATGAAATATTAAAAAATAAATTATGATCAAAAGTATTTCTATGTAGCACTGTGTACGCTATGCAACTCTCTAGTCATTTTATATGTTTCTTGTTGCAGAAACAGATGACGCCATTACAACTATCAGCTATGCAGGGTCATACGACCATTGTAGACTTAATATTAGAATACGGCTGTGATGTTTGCATCCAAAACTGCGTGAGTCATAATCCATGTGGTCTTGTGATATTATATCTTATTGCGTTATAGCTGTCGTCGGCGTCGTCGTCGTTATTGTTTCTCGTACCCGCCAAACTACCTGCACGTATTTAGAAGGTCCGACTCATAAAAAACTGTTCCGAAATTGCAGAAAAAGTAGGACTAATTTTCATCTGTTTCCGTGATACACTCACCAATTTACGATGCGATTCTGATCAATCACAGGACAGTCTAGTGGACGAATAACCGCATATCACAATCCATAAACAACTGTTTACAGAATTCAAATCAGCACACCCGTTCTCAAAATATTCTCATGTTAGTGAAAAATCATTATTTTAAAATCAACAAAAGGGCATTCTGCATTTTTGCTGACGCGGGTTAACCCTTTCAAGACGGGGGCCGTCCCGAACAAACCTCTGCCATGGCCAGGAGGAATGCCCATTTGTAGGTCAAGAGAACACTATTTTTGAAAATTTACAACCGGAATGGCTGTCTCGATGACCGAGTCAAACATTCCAGTAGCAAATCTTCATAAATAGTGTTCTCCAGGCCTGCAATTGGGCATTCATTAAGCAGATATGTTTTATATTGTATGAATGATTACTGTATTCTGCCCCTGTAGTAGTGCAATCACTCCTTCTTCACTTTTGTCCACTGCGACTTGACCTCAGCCAAAATCTTTAGCTTCATCAGGTCTATTCTTGATTGGACTGTACCGAGTTGGCTGTGCTAAAGTGTCCCCTAGCATCCTTAGCACATGGTCAATCTTTGCGGCGATTTACTACACATCTTGTATAGTGGTTTGTTGGAAATTATGCTATCTGGCCATCGGTGTCCAGTGATGGTGCTTATGTGTTTGCGGTGGCAGGCATCGAGTTTGTCTAGAGCTGCCTTTGGAGCTGCCCAGCTGTTACAGTTATACAGCATCAAGGATACGCAGGTTGCATTGTACAAATGTAGTCTTTTTGTCACGGGCATTTTTGATCTACGAATCCATATCTTCCAGAAGGATTGGAAAGCTATGTTCCTCACGATGCAGCGTGCAGCAATGTCGGTAGTACTACAAAGCAGCGAGCCCAGGATTTTACTTGTCCTCCATGGTTCGCCGCCACGAACTGGGTCGTAATTCTCTTTAGGTTCATGCTTTATATATAGGTATATGTGGGTGAACTCTGTTTTGGATTCATTCATAAAGAGATTCCCAGTTTTGCAGCTATTGGGAGAAGTTCGTCAATCGGTTTCCTTTCCTTGATTATGAAGTCCTCGTCGTCGGCATATTCCATCTCTAGCGGCACACCCCGTATGAACATAGGGCGTTTGATCTTGTGGAATTTTCCCGCACATATTTCGATGCAGCAGCAAAGTAACAGGCGAAAAGCACAAGAGATAGACCATCTCCCTGTGGGGAGCCGATTGATGTCTCAAACTCTACGGGTTTCACTGTCCTGACTCGTACTCTCAGCTTGGTGTCTGCAAGTGGTAGTCTCGCGAGTCGTAGCTAATTTTCATTGCAACTGACCTGGCATAGTACATCTAGGATCTTTGAGCGTTTTATATCCCTGACCAAATTTAGCCATTAAAAGGTTAACGACATGTATGTTGTATGATAACACATGTTATTTAAAGTGATGGCGTCACCATTAGCTAGCAGGCTTCATCTTTCTGCAAAGCACGCGGATATACAATTACTTCAGCAACGGTGCTACAGTACAGCTATATGAAATACCTTAACATATCTCCAAAACAAAAACGAAACACATTTGTTAGTTCAAATTTGAACACGACTTACGAAATGTTCTGTTGAATATATTGAACATAATTTGATTGGAAGACATTGCTGCCTTATGCAGCAATGTCTTCCAATTCAATTATGTTCAAAATATTTAACAGTGTTTTATTTTGTTTTTGAAACGTGTTAAGTTATTTCTGAGCTATACTGTATAAATGCAAACTGTTTTCCATTGCAGCAAGGAAATACCGCTTTACACCTGTCGTGTCTCCACAATCAGTCTGACATTGTACAAACTCTGATCGATGCAAACTGTGCCTTAAATATTTATAATAAGGTAAGTCACGCGCGCACATGCACACGCACACGTGCACTCAAACGCTCACGCGCTTGAACCAACTATTGGATAATAAAGGTGCATATTCACAACAGAATGCTTGCAAATAAAATTGTTAAAATTGTATAATTTAAGATTATTTATTAATTTTATAATTCTGTGCCTAGATGTAGTGAAACGAAATAAATCATCACATATGATGAATTCAGTCCGTATAAATTAATATAATTTTCTAAGTCGCGAAATTTAATTAAAGACACGAGGCCATATTTCAGATCCACAACTAAAAAAATTATAGTAATTTATACTGAATGGGATAATCATAGCATCTATGCACCATATCCAATCCTTTAAAAGTATCTAATTGTAGCAATTTAATTTTCAGGCACACTGGTGTGAATATACACATTTAATTCTTAATATGAGTAGGCATATACACCAATTTTCTCACAAACATCATAACATTTGAGTGCAATTTTTCCAAAATTGGTACGATTTTAGGCACCGTCTGAATTTGGACGTGGTATGTATATATCTTTCAGAAAACAACAAAAAATCAATGTGTGCAACCCATTTATGGTAAGCCTCATAGATATACCATGCCTCTCCGATTATGCAGGCATTCATATTATCGTTATGTGATCTCAAAGACACCGTACAGATTTAAGCTGTTTACAACTCTGAAGATATTTTTATGGGGAAGCCATTGCTTAAGCAGCAACTGCTTCATCAGTCAAATTATTTTCAAAATATTCACCAGAAAGTTTGCTATGTATACATAATTTGACGTATATTGTCTCTGGGAGTGAAATGCTAATTTTAAGCCCTCTTGTGTCAACATCGCCTCAAAGCGCTCAAAATGCTAATTCTATCAATTAACCCTCTCATCTGTCAAGATTCTTGAAGAAAATTCAAGTATTTGCTCAGTGAATGACCGTTTGCTGGACAAGAGAACTGGGGTTTTTTGTAAATTTACCACTGGAATTTGGGAAAATATTTTTTAAAGAGTTGATATTTTGACCGGCTTGGCGATTATAAGGTTAATCGTCTAGAAAATCTAAATGTTTGCTTAATTAGTGTCCATTTGCAGGTCAAGAGAAGGCTATTTTTGAAAAACCGAGCCAGTCATTCCAGTGGTAAATTAAAAAAATAGTCTTCTCTTGACCTGTAAATAGACAGACCTCAAGACTACTGCAGAGGCAGTGTTACCTTTATAACGACACCTTGACACAAGAGGGGTTAAGTATTTATAACGGAAACTCAGCATTAGTAATTGTGATCATTTGCAGCGATATCAGACGCCCTTGCACGTTGCTGTTGAAACAGACCGAACAGAAATTGTTGAAATTCTACTGAGGTCAGGTGCAGACATTGAAGCTAGAGACAAGGTGAGAACATATATATTGACATAGCTGAATGCCGTGTGTTTGTACATGTGCGTGCGCAATTGTTGTGTATATACAACTACCAACACGCTCGTCCGCAAACACACACACACGCACGCACGCACGCACGCACGCACGCACGCACGCGCACACACACACACACACACACACGCGTACGCCTGTACATACATGCGTAAGCAAACACGGACATATGCCTATACAGGGAGCGAAACTCGCTAGCAAGCAAAAACAGGGTCGAACCTTATAACTCCCTCTCATACACATTTAACTTAATCTAAGCATCTAGTGTCTATACAAGTACGGTATATTATAAAACCAATGTTAAATGCCTAAAGAGTTTAGGAGGCTCTGGGGACATAATGGCGTCATGGAGTAAAAGTGGCTGTGGATGTTGGCAGCGGTACTAAGCACCTACAAGCTACAATCATTTATTGCAAATCCGTTCTATTTGGACTATTTTGATTCGATTCAGGCATTATTTCATCGCTCGTGTATTTGCCATCAGTTGCTTTCAATTTTATATTTCCACCGCCACCAACGCCCACACCCGCGTTGTTATAAGCTATTCAACAAACACACTGGACATTTAAATGCAAATAGAGCAAAATGGAGACCTATTTAATATTACCATTACATAAATAATCTATCATATCACCATATGTTGCAATGAGTGATCCACAGCATCTCAAGCTGTGTCTATGACAGATTGTCTAATCTACAGCTACAGACATTAGACACACTGTAATTATACAACAATCAATCATTGCCCCAAAGGCAGCTCTAGACAAACTTGATGCTAACCACTACAGACACACAGATGGCCAGATAGCATAATTTCCAACGATGCATTATACAAGATGTGTAATACATCGATGCTATTTGTAAAAGTCGCCCAATATGGGCCATGTTCCGCCATGTGCTAAGGATGCCAGAAGACAGACCAGCGCAGATAGCCATGGAATTCGCCCTACTGTGAGCCAGCAAATATAAAGCCAGGAGACAACGCCATAGCATAGATCTGCTAAGCGTGCTACGAGGTGACCTCAAGAAAACAGCACTCGGTACACTCAGATCAAGAATGGACCTGAGGAAGCTACATACTTTGGCTGAGGACAAGACACAGTGGTCCAAAGTGAAGAAGGACTGATTGTAGCTGTGGGATGGTTCTATTACTAGTCACAGAATCATACATACATTACATCAATTATGCTTGCAATGATTTACAAGCAGCGTTATCAGGCATCTATAGACCCTACTTGCCCTTTGAAAGATAAGAAATTTTAAATCAGTGCATGTTTTACTTGAAACATCTTTCGGGCTTCCAAAGGGCATTTATGATGTCCACGAACCATTATTTAACTTATCTTATTTATTTTATTTATTTTATTTATTATCCTTTAAAAGTAATATGTCAGCTTACTGCCTATAACAGTTACAGTTCAGGGAGCCCTCAGACTAGGGTGTCCCTAAACGCTTAGCTAGTGTGACTATTGGCTAATCCTAAACCGGAGGTGGCCAAGCATTGACACCCTGAACATAGCCGGTAATGCAGATTACTACGTACTAATACGCCTGCAGTACAGAGACAAGAATTAACATGTGTATGCTCTAAGATATACAGATTTAAAGTGCCATATATCATATATAAGTTACATAGTACATTGTCGACTGTTTCATTCTTCATTACTATTACAGTGTATTTAATCCGGTGACATATTTAAAATTACATACCTATGCTTACGAAACCGTGGACGGACAAGATAGTCGTCAGGTATTTCACCACCTTTCTAGTTTGTGTTTAGCGTTCTCGTATTCCAATACACACCGGAGATTTTATTTTTGACAAATTAAGACACACCATACTTGTGTAATCTATTGCCTACTTTGTGGATAGTAGAGGAATTCAGTCTGCCAAGTCAAGTATATGACGTTATAATCAATTCACCTTTCCAGAGTACTCACCCATCATATGACGTCATAATGAACTGCGTGATGTGTACAATTACATCATAATGAATGATGTCATGAATGACGTCGATAAGTACGTCACGAACGCATATTTGAAGACGGTATATGCATTGTTGTACAAATTGTTTGCTTTTACTATTTAACAAATATTATGTTAAATATTTTGAAACTAATTTGACTGGTCGTTGTTGCTGCCATAGGCAGCAACAGCACCCAGTCAAATTAGTTACAAAATATTCAACAGCTTCCCTGTATAGTTTTCAGGAAATTGATAGCTAGGGCATTTGGGGATCGATCAATCCCAACACGGCGAGGTGTGAGTGGAGCCTAGCTAGTGATGGGCGGGGCATAGCTAAAATGGAAAGGTCCATTACGTCAGATGTAGGTTGACGTCGCAATCAAATACGTCATGAATGGCATATATAAATCTGTCATAAACTATTAATTTAGTCCGTCAAGCTGTAGGAATGGTATGTCTTTACTGTTTAATAAACATTCTGTTGAATAGTTTCAAACTAATTTGACTGGGCGCTGTTGCAGCTATTCGCAGCAACGACACCCAGTCAAATTAGTTTCGAAGTATTCAACAGCTTGCCTGTGTAGTCTTCTAGAAATTGAGATTCAGAGAGTTCAAGATTCGATCGATCCCAACAGGGACAAAGTGTCGGCAGAGCTTAGCTAGAGATTGGTGGTGGATAGTTAAAAGTGGATCAATCCATTGCCCACGCAAAAGAGTTAGCTATACTTGGGAAATATGATTCTTCATGTTCCCTGGTTTGAGATGAATATATGTATTTGTATGTGGATTATTATAAGCGTTATTTACAAACATTTTGCATGGAAATCACCCAAAATTTAACTCTGGTGTTTTATATTTGATTCTTTCCACTCCTACCAAACACTGTTCGTGATTGGAATTCCCTGATGTACCACATCCCCGAGGCAGCATAGTTACTTCTGGGAGAGATCCCCCATCTACAGCGTAGTATGAACAATGGACCTTTCCAGTTTTAGCTATTCCACGCCCATCTCTAGCTAAGCTCCACCCACACCTCATCCGTGTTGGGATCGATCTCTGTACTGCGTGACTATCAATTTCGAGAAAACTATACAGGTAAGCTGTTGATATTTTGGAACTACTCTGATTGGGCTCTGCTGTTGCCTATGGCAGCAATAGCGTCCAGCCAAATTAGTTTCAGAATATTCAACAGCATGTTTATTAAATAGTAGAGACATAATTCGTACAACGTGCCAGACTATTAAGAGTTAAAGACTGGCTAAACAAATTAATTTATGACGCAATGATTATGACGTCATCCTACCTATTTAGGCCTTTAAGGCCTAAGTGCCATGTAATGCTGATATATTGCATTTTCTTAGTTATGTATTGACATTATATTCGCGACAAACGTCTATTTTATGTTTTTGACTGGGGGAATTTAGAAAAATCACCTCTCACCCAATTCTGAATAAAAAAACACGAAAAAAACCGCGACGTCAAGATTTCTAATTTACAGTAATGTCCATTAGGCCTTGCCAGTGCCTCCAGAACGGTTATGTGGATTTTTTACGTGGTTACATAACAGCGCAAATACCGCAAGATGTTTTACAAGAAGCTCGCTATACAAAACAGATTGCGCAAGAAAAGCTAATTATCTAACATTAGGTTTCTAATCATAAAGAGGTTTATCTAAGTCAGATGCGCATTCAAACACTCTCTATTCGATAGGAGTGGGGGGTTTTCTCTCCAAAACGGGATAATGGCTGTATTCGATTGGGACTTTTCCGTAGGGTAAATTTACTCGCGCAGTTGCCAAAAATGTTCTCTACGTCGAATGACAAAACCCTAGCAGTATAACCCCGAGGCAGCATAGTTACTTCTGGGAGAGATCTCCATCTACAGCGTAGTATGAAGCGTGCGGAAGCGCTAAATCGGTTAAATCTTACTATCGTGAACATAAAATCCACCTTTCAGCGCTGTTTTAGACATAGTGAATGCTGAATAATAGGCCTAGTAGAATTCAGCTCTCTAAGTCCGCGTTTTAATATTAAGTATCACATGACATACTTCACGAAACATGTCACACGTTTTGGCTCTGGATCGTTTCGTGCTCTATTTTTCCGGGAAATACAAGTTGAAAAAAAATATACACTATGGAAGCATTATACTCAAAATTTTCGTCCAATCGAATACAGCCAATGCCTTCACGATTACAAGAGAACCAGGACAAACGTAGTCAATGTGCAAGAGCGCATTAAAGGAAAGGATCAGGGAATTAACATATGCTCTTGAATAACAGCTTTATATAATAATCAACCTGTAGCCGCCAGTGAAAAACAGAAATAAATCAGAATAATTAGAAAAAGACAGCTAAATACCCTTTATGTTATTCTGGCTGGAACCAATTAGTGACGCGGCTGGACCCACGCGCCCTGGTGTACGCCGAGCGAATACATGATACCCGCTACAGCCGGTCATATAAGCTCAGTCAAATTCGCGCTAAGCTGATTAGCCACTACGCCCTACAGGTAAAAGACTGTCTAGTTTTAAAACAATTTGACTGAAAGCTGTTGTTTCCAGAGACAGTGTCTACATTCAGTCACACGAATTTCAAAATATTCAGTAGGCATCATATTGCGACATAGGGCCACACGTATACCAAGTAGTGTATTTTGAAATCATTTTGACCGAAACTTGTTGCTTCAACCAGAAAAAGTGACTTTCAAATATAAAGTTTTCAAATGGATCAATAGTGAATTAGCAGTAGTGAGTGATATGTGGTATACCTGCGAAACACCAGCGTAGTCACTAATTGGCTCCAAGTTAAGCGCTACTAGATTTAGTAAATGCTTTTTCTCAAATAATCCCGATTGAATTCCATTTTATACCGATGTTATTTTATTTAATATTGCATGAAATTACTGATAAACATCGTTTGTTATCTCCCGTTTCCCTTCCTTTAGTGGATCTTCCCAGTGTTACCTATGCCCTCTATCTCTAGCTAAGCTCCATCAGCACCTCATTCGTGTTGTGATCGATCCCTGAACTCTCTGGCTATCAATTTCCAGAAAACTATGTAGGTAAGCTATTAAATATTTTGAAACTATTTTGACTGGGTGCTGTTGCTGTCTATGGCAGCAACAGCATCCGGTCAAATTAGTTTCAAAATATTCAACATATTGTTTATTAAATGGTAAAGACATACAATTCGTACACCTATTAAGCGTATTAAAGACGAACTAAGTCGAGTAATCTACGTCACGTAATTCATTATGACGTCATATGACGTCATATGATCGATGGATAAACTGGAAACGTCAATTAAAGGAAAATTAAGCTCGTCTCGTAATAGCCATCATTCATGTGATGTAACATGCCACTCATAAAACATACATGGCGTTTTAAGCTTTTCATCATAACGTTAAAGAAAGATATTCAGGGTTTAATAGCTAATATTGATACATTTCTCTAGGACGGCGGCCATGATTTAATTTTCACCCAATCAGAATAAACCTAGTCTGTCTGCCTCGGTATATACGTTCAGTCATAAAGGTTCCATCTTTTGCCATAGTTTGGCAATGTGATGTAAACTCAGCCATAGGTGTAAGCTGAAACTAATTTGACTGAAAGCTGTTTCTGGCTTCGAGTCAAATGATGTGCATGTTAAAAAGCAAGCCACTGTGATACAGTTAAGCGAATGCGCCCGAAAGTGACTTCTTTCCCATAATCTATCCGGTCAATACAACATCAGATAGGAGGGTAGTTTCAATGTAAACACAAAGTAACTATGTGTTGTAACTGCCCGCGACCTTTCAAACATGTCTGAGAGTCTTACTCTTGAATGCTGTTTCTATTATTTGATTTATCCATCAATCATGAAGGCGCTTATACTGCACTATACGATCATGCTAGCTTATTGATCAATGGAGACATCTAATACGCCTACATGGATAACCACGCACACACAACCCAGCATGCCATTTTAGACGAAGGTGGTACATGTTTGACAGATTACACACTGAGGCATATATTATGTTTTATGATGATAATTTGCTATTTTCGTGCCATATATCTGCGGTGTGTCGACGCTATGTTCCCAATTATTAACTGTCTGTCTGCTGAATGCCTACGGCCCACATTTTCCACGGAGTTTAACTCTGGATATGGTGAATATCTTGAAAACAATTTGACTGAAAGTTGTTGGTGGCAGACAGCTAATACCGGTCTATCAGGAACGTTGTATGATACATGTGCGGTGACTCTAGAGAGGCTTATATATACTACACCCCGATGATAAACGAATTCGCTGTGAGCACTCATCTGCTGGACTGACAATGGGATCCACCTGATTAATAGCTGCCATAATAGCGTACATTTCAGTCCAGCGCCGAATTGAGGCAAAGGCTAGCGGGGATAGTAGTAGTAGTAGTAGTAGTAGTAGTAGTAGTAGTAGTAGTAGTAGTAGTAGTAGTAGTAGTAGTAGTAGTAGTTGTTGTTGTAATAATAGTAGTAACGGTAGCAGTAGCAGCAGCAGCAACAACAAGCAGTTGTAGCAGCAATAGCAGTTGCAGTAGTAACCCACTGGATAAGGGCCTCACCAGATAATTATTCCCGGGCCTCAAATATGCTTAATCCGGTTCTGTTATTTCCGGGCCTCAAATATGCTTAATCCGGTTTTGTTTCAGTAGTTCAATCAGCGGTCCCTGTCCTGGAAGCGATCCATAGCGGGTCATGCATTCAGTTTACTCCATATGTTGATTCGGCCGCATGATTCTTAATTATCAGTTTCCGTTAATCAATTTACCTTCAGCCTTCTACTAACTGCGACACTTTTACAAATTGCGATGCCGTAGTCTGTTTCTGTCTTTTGAGCAGCAGCGCCATTCGGAAATAGTGTGTTAGTATGGAAGATTGCTCCAGTGTCTGATGTCTCTTTGAAATCCATACATTTCCTGTTAACGGCAAAGTGGTTATTAGCATAATTAGATCGTGCCTAATTTACTGACTGCGCTTTTGTTATGACATGCACGTTTGAAGTCAGCCAGTGTCGTCCACAATGTCAACATTGACATTGGTACTCGGTATAGCGATAGCAATATCAACACCGCTTAGATGCTAAGCGGACCCACATGGTAATTGAGATAACACATGATTTTACCATAGAGTTAATTGGCAAAGTGGTAAAGCGATCTAAACGACCTCAGAGATGCAAAGCCGAATCTGAAAAACAATCTATCACACAGGAAGTCTAGTACACCCTTTTCAGTGTTTTTCAGTGTTACACAAGATCACAATTTCCTTGACCTCAAAAGTCTGAATGTATTTGTGCTGCTCCTACTGTATGTCCGTGCTTAGACCCAATAACGTATAATTCTGAAATAAAGGCAAGATGAACTAAGCAGAAGCAACTTCATGTTAAATCCTGCATTTTATACAAATATTACAAGGACCGTTGACCTCATGACTTCAATATCATTGTGACCCATCTCATTGAGATAGGAAAGAATGTGTCCATGTTTAGTCTCAATAGGGTTACCAATCCTCAACTGCAAGACGGACGATATGTTGAGCCAAACCAAAAACATAACTGTAGGTTTTTACCCAGTTCGCAGTGACCTTGAACATTGACCCCATGACCTCAATACCATTGTGTTCCATGTCCTTGATATACAGAAGCATGTGCCATAGTTTACGCCCAATAGGTTGAAGCCATGCGAAGATATGATGATATGTTGCGCTAAACCACAATCCTAAGCGTGATGGACGGTGACAAACAGACAAACAAGCAGACAGACAGATGGAGTAACTGAACAAATCACTGTATTGGCTAAAATTCAAATTTCGACAATAATGATCCATATTAGCTACAAAGTTCTGGCTCTCCGTGTGTACGCTATAGATGACAACTCATCAGTGTAAACACCGACGGAATTATAAGCGACGACTTTTGGCGTTTTGCATTTCCAAATGTAATTATAGATTTGTATCACGCTCACAATCACCTTGACCCCAAAAGCCTGAATGTCCTTATGCTGCTCCTACTGGTTGAAGTAACTGTATGTCCATGCTTAGATCCAGTAACTTGGCCAATTCTGAAATAAAGGCAAGATGAGCTAAGTAGAAGAACATTACTGTTAAAACCAGCATTTTATACAAATGTTACAATGATCTTGACCTTTGATGCCAATATCATTGTGATCCGTCCACTTGGTATAGGGAAGAATGTGTCCAATTTTTATTTCCGATAGGGAGAACCAATCCCAAGATAAACGACGATATGTGGAACTATTCCATCAAACCTAACCATTAAAATTGGGTTTTATACTAAGGTCACAGTGATCTTGAAACTTGACCTCATAACTTCAATATCCTTGTGCTCCATCCCCATGGTATAAGGAAGCATGTGCCCCAGTTTAGTCCCAATATGGTAAGGCCATATTGAGATATAAGATGATATGTTAAGCAAGACCAAAAACCTAACCGAGATTGTATGCGGACAGACAGACAGACAGACAGACAGACAGACAGACAGACAGACAGACAGACAGACAGACAGACAGACAGACAGACAGACAGACAGACAGACAGACAGACAGACAGACAGACAGACAGACAGACAGACAGACAGACAGACAGACAGACAGACAGGCAGGCAGGCAGGCAGACAGACAGACAGACAGACTGTGGCAGTGAGTCTTATGGCATTTCAGAATATATTGATTACTATTTAAAGCCCATTGCTAATAGACACAAGAGCTTTCTCAAGAAAACAGAACACTTTCTTTCAAAGTTATCCAAATTGTCAGTTCCGAAAGATGCATATTTAGTCACATTAGACATAGATGCTATGTATACCAATATAGATATTGATGCTGGAGTCAATGCTATTAAGAATTCTTTTGTCAAATTTCCTGATCCAGATCGACCAGACACGGAAATTCTAAAATTATTAGAGCTAAGTCTTAAAGGAAACGATTTCCAATTTAATGGTGAAAATTACCTTCAAATCTGTGGATGCGCAATGGGTAAACGATTCAGCCCAAATTTTGCCACGATTTATGTTGCGGAGTGGGAAGAGGAGCCACTGAACAAATCAACCAAAAAGCCTCTTCTTTACCTCAGATATCTAGATGACATTTTCATAGTTTGGCAACATTCAGAAGAAGACTTTTGGGAATTTTTTCGCATTTTAAATAACCAAGATTCAAACATCAAGCTAAAAGCTACTATTAGTGGAACATCGGTTGACTTTTTAGATGTCCCGATCTATAAGGGTCCTCAATTTGATTCCTCTGGAAAATTAGAATATAAAGTATTCTTTAAGCCAACAGACTCACATCAGCTGCTTCACAAAAAATCATTTCATCCTCCACACACATTTAAAGGTTTGATCAAATCGCAAATCATAAGATTTTTTCGAAACTCTAGCAACAGGCAAAATCTGAATAGTGCATGCTCTACTCTGTTTGATGCTTTGAAAGCACGAGGCTATTCAGCCAGTTTTCTTCGAAAAATTAAAGCAGACACTATCAATGAGCTTGAAAATCTAAAACCTCATAGCGGACCCGAGTTTGAGCCTGTCCAAATTAAACACAATAAACCAATCATGTGCGATGGATCAGTTTCTAAATGCGACAAAAATAGATGCAAAGTAAACAACTATATTGTAAACCAACAAACATTCCTGAGCTTTCAAACTAAAAATGAATATCATATCCGAACTAATATGCATTGTGATTCTGAGAATGTAGTCTATTTGATCGATTGTGCCCTTTGCCAGAAACAGTATGTTGGTGAAACAAAAAATGCATTTAGAATGCGTGCTAGACGCCACGTTTCTGATATTAACACCTCAGCAGATACGCCAATTGCTCAACATTTCCAACTTCCTGATCATTCAGTTGAACATCATTTTGAAATCATGCCAATAGAACAGATTCCGACCTTCGATAGTGAGGAAGAAACGAGTTCGTTTCGCAAAATCCGAGAAGGCCATTGGATTAGAACACTCCAAACAAAAGCACCATTTGGAATAAATGTAGATTCGGGAATATCACAAAAGAACAAAATTATCCCATTTCAACTCATATACAATAGACGTAATGTTGAATTAGCGAAAACCATGGAAGACGAATATTCACAGTTGCAATCTAAATTAAAGGAACCGATCAAAGCACGACCAGTAATAGCTTACAATAGAAATCCAAACCTGAAAGATTTGCTAGTAAGATCAAAGTTAGACCTTATAGTTCCTGATAACAATGACAAGGTTTCATCCCTCCCTACCTATTCTTAAATAAATCTAATCCCAACCAAAATCAATGGTGGAGCAACATGAAATCATATCCGTAGGACATCTTTTAATTTTGTGTCTGCAAAAGTGTGCGTGCGTGCGTGCGTGCGTGCGTGCGTGCGTGCGTGCGTGCGTGCGTGCGTGCGTGCGTGCGTGCGTGCGTGCGTGCGTGCGTGCGTGCGTGCGTTCGTATGTGTGTATGTATGTGGGTGTGTGCTCGTACATCCGTACGTGTGTGCATCTATACTTGCGTGGGTGTATGTGTGCGTGTGTGTATGTGGGTGTGGGTGCATTAATTCGTGAGTACATTAGTGCGTGGGTGTGTGCGTGCATGCATTCGTGCGTTCGTTCGTGCATGCGTTCATGCATGCATTATTGCGTGCATTCGTGCATGTATTACTGTGTGCATGTGTTATTGCATGCATTCGTTCAGATGTGTGCGTGCGTGCGTGCGTGCGTGCGTGCGTGCGTGCGTGCGTGCGTGCGTGTGTGCGTGCGTGCGTGCGTGATTTCTCTATAATGTAGGATCAATCCCAGGCTTTACCTGTTAAAGCGACCTATTGATAAGTTCATTTTACCCCAACTAATCTCAAGGGGGGACCACTCTAAGTAAATCTAAACTTGGTCTCGATAGGACAAATTTAGGTAAAGAAATTTGTAATTAAATTCCTGTGCCAATGCGGTTTTTTCAATGTAAAGACAGACAGACAGACAGACAGACAGACAGACAGGCGGATTAACGGAACCAATCGATATATTAGCGAAAATTATAATAATAACAAATCATGTTTATTCCTGGTTACAGTTACCATCGCAAGAGAGCTGTACATTATAAGCCTGCACGAACACATTTACATCAAGTATAGCAACTCGTAACATAAATTGAAATGTTCGCCAATATATCGATTGGTTCAGTTACTCTTCCTGCCTGCCTGGCTGCCTGCCTTCCTTCCTGCCTTCCTGTCTGTCTGTCTGTCATACTGTCTGTCTGTCTGTCTGTATGTCTGTCCGTCCGTCCGTCTGTCCGTCTCTCTGTCTCTGTCTGCATCTAGTTTTGGTTAGGTTTTTTATTTAGCTCAATATATCTCGGTATAGCTAAACCCTAATTTCAGAATTGTCCAAATTATGGGAACAAGGCGCGGTCATACCGTTACCTCAACCAGTAGAAGCAGCACAAAAACATTCAGAGTTCTGAGGTCAAGGTCATTGTGGTCTTGATACAAATCTAGATTTGCATTTGGAAATGCGTAATACCAAGATTTTCGCCAATATCCCGCCAGAGTAACACTGATGTCCTGTTTAAGATATAGGGAGAATGATACAGGGGTCGGGGTGGGAGGGGGTGGGTGGGTGGGGGTGGGTGGGGTTGATAATGCCATTAACAAAAGAAGTTCAACAGCCGCCCCCCCACGCCCCCACCCCCCGTCAGTGGGGCTTGGGTGGAATTCCATCAAGTGATCTCCCTTTCTTGGTAAATAGATACTTCCTGCACTCGTTTACTCCTGAAAGACTGCTTCTCCGGTCATAGAAAGGCACAACAAACCTTTTTAGCATGCCCCGATTATTTTTTTGCTGTATGATATAGTCGCAGCAACACATGTGTTAGCTCTTGAAATAATGTCTTCTTTCTTATTCCAGTGAGGAATGTCACAGTATTTCAGCCTGTCATTGCATGAAAAGATGGCAAGACGAGTGATTTCGCTAGATCTAAATTTCTAGCTAGCGGCAATATGTCTAAACTCTTTGCCTACACCAAATGCAATCCAAAGCTCATCAGTTGTAACCTTGTGGACACTGGCCAGTTTCAGAATAACTACACTATTGTCCATAGTGCGAACCATCACTTTGCGGATGCATCTGCACAATATATGATGATGTGTGTGTGTGTCAGCCTCTTCACACGAACAAGTGGAAGAATTTGACAGATATTCATAAGCTGATGGGCAAAGACTCTTTGGACAATCTGTTGCAAACACTATCTATCGTCCATCTTAGGTTTAATAATTTGATTTTATCAAAGAAAACGTATGCCTGTTATTTGGAATCACTACTTTTTCTGAAACAGGTCGTATTATGCCATCTACTCTTTTGTATCTAGTTGAACATTTCAGGGAGTGTTGAAAACATCGGATTTATAAATTAATTATTGCTGGGTGTTTTGGACACATATAGTTGAAACCTCCTGCGAACACAGATGTCGCACATGACGAATAAACATGTACACATGTGCGGGGCGGTACGTTGGCCAACCGAACTGAATCTTGCTTTTATTTTGAAGTAAGATATTTGCATAAATGAAGTTAGCATTGCCAATGAGTTGACCTAAGTCGTAACCTGTCAGTAGTGATCACATCATGGCGGTCTATGCAGTGTCAGTATTAATATGTTTGGCGCTACGGTTGCTTTCCTCGTCTGGGCTTCACATTTGCTCTTCAGTGCCGATGCCCTACAATTATTTACTAGCGATGTTATCCTCAAGCAGCTGAGGACACGTGTTTGATAAATCAATTATATGACATATGCGCTTCCCACTGGTGATACCTCAACAATGAATAATCAAATAACGATGGAAATCGTGTGCCTTGAAGCCAATACCAGGCTGATGGGAGCAAGGGAACACGTACAAGCAGTGCATTAATATAATGTCATACATGCATAGCTACATCGGCAGTATCGGTAACATCTTATTGGGCCAGAAATTAATAAATTGCCCAATGCTTGTCTTCTGTTTTTAGCTGCGGGTAGCAGCTCAATAAACGGCCATGTCAGTCGGTCGGTCGGTGTCAGTCGGCCGGTCAGTTGGCCTGACCAGGCCAGCCAGCCAGCCAGTCAGTCACAAAAGCTTATTCTGGATTGTATCTCAGAAACTACTGATCCGATTTGGCTCCAATTCTATCACAACAAAAGAACTTGGCATGCAAGTCGATTTCCAAACTTTGGTTGAGATCCGGGTAAAAGCATCTGGAACCTAATCGGACCAAATTCTGGATCTGTCGGAACATTCTGTTCCAATTTGGCTCGAATCTTAGCACAGGAAAGGGCGTAACCATATCCTAGTGGACAACTTAGGTCGTGATCCGAAAAAATCCCAGAAAATCTTTAAAAATTTGGAAAAATCTAAAAACGGATTCTCCGCCTACAGAGATTCTATCGAACTTGTTTACTTATTAGTCTATAATGTGGGTCTGCATTGTTATAGCTTATGACAATTTGAGATGCATGCTTTTTGTTTAAAAGCTGTGGTAGTTGTGCTAGTTTGTTGATAATGATTTTATACAATAATTATTACAGCTAAATTACGAGAGTCAATCATCTCACTTAGAATACAATAATTGAAGAATATAGATCAAGTTTTATTCCCTTCCCAACGTATCGACAATGGGGACTGTTTGACGTAGCACAGTAGGTTATCCTTTCCGTAGCCCATCAAAATATCGGATATCGTTACTAAGGCAGTGTTTAACCCAGACTGATACCCGGCTCCAAATGTTCTACAAGAGTAATCCAATGTTGAATCGGGTACCACCTAATTATAGTTAACCATCCATCGTTGAGTCACATAGCCAATGCGCGTGATCGGTAAACAAACTAACTGACCATTTTAGCGATTTTGATTACACGAAATAGTGGGCCAGAGTTTATATACCAAATTCTTGGTACTTTTACAGAAATCATAGCTTCAGCAATCTGAAGGTAGTGCATTCGAAACTGGGTTTGAATTCGAGAATTTGCAGAACTTATAAAAAGAAAATTGCTGTTAATCTTTTTAAACTTTCAAGTCTACGTTTTGCAATTTTATGCACACAAACAGCTCTCGATATGAAAGGCAATTCACCTTTCCAGAGTATCCCTCTATCATCTTACGTAATGGGACGTCATAATCAGCCAAGCGGCGTGTAGGATGACGTCATAATCATTACGTCATAAATGATTCTCTTTGACCCATCTTTAACTCTTATTAGTCAGACACGGTGTACGAATTATATGTCTCTACTATTTAATAAACATGCTGTTGAATTCTTTGAAACTAATTTGACTGGACGCTGTTGCTACCATAGGCAGCAAACGCGCCAAGTTAATTTAGTTCCAAATTATTCAATAGCCTACTTGTATAGTTTTCTGAAAATCGATAGTCATGCAGGGAGTTCAGAGATCGATCGATCGCAATACGAGCACGGTGTGGGTGGAGCTTGGCTAGAGATGGGTGGGGCATAGCTAAAAATGGAAAGGTCCATTGAATTTTGTATTCAATACTATGCATTTCTACGTGTTTATATGCAGCCTGGACTATCTGGAGTTGAAACTATGCTATTCTTCACACAATCTTTTTCAAATATGGAAATATCATAATCACGTTTTTCTTTGATTTTGTTAATAACCGTAGAGAAACTCTTGTCATCTGTGGTAGAAATTTACCTACATCTCGCATGAATAAGAACGAAATTATAGACAGATAGCATCTACTGTTTGAACTTCACAGTATGTCAAAGTTCATTGACGGAGAATATAACTTAACGATGTCATTGGCTTGCTTGAATTCTGCATATATTGCATTTTCTTCAGACTTCTTTCATCATGTTGATCTATGGAATGAATGATATCACACAGGTAATCCATCAACCATAAGTGACTGCAGTTATCCGTGTCAGATTTTGTAAAACGTTCAAAATATCTGTAAATCAGGAATCTGTTTGGGTTAACGTAATCTGCAAGAGATAGAAAAGATCTATTTAATCGACATTAAATGTCAGATTATTTATGTAGCCATTGAATGCCCCGATAAGTTCAACGAAATGGAACGTCTGATAGATGATGCCAAAAAGTGGTTGCACACATGCTAAGTATGTGTAGCAAGAATAACTATGTAGAATTAGCACGGGGTGGCATTGCTCATCTTTAAACCTAACTCTAAATACCATTGGCAACGTCGTCGTCATCAGAGTCTTCGAGCTCAACTGAAGTCTCTTCCTCCCCCTCCAACCCCCCCCCCCCACCCCAACCCCCGCACTCCCCCTCCTCCTCCTCCTCACCCTCCGCTATCTTTTGAGTCATGTTCATGCATGTGTGTACCTTACACATATTCATGCACCCAGTCCATTTGTAAAACACTCATAATTTGGTAGTTTGCAGGTCCGTTGTCTTTTACATGACAGAAGTTCCAATACATCAATAAGTGCCGATGGCCAACGCGCCCACTCAATGGTTAGGGTGTTTTCATTGTCAGTACTCCCATCCACATCCGTTCGAACTGGGTACAAATCGTTGTTATTGAAGATAGCGCTTGCAGAATGCAGCCTGGTAATTGGCTTGATGAACGTGCTTGAAAAAATGTTCTTCACATGGTCGGAGTTGACTAGATTTCACTCGTTTAGCACGGAAGAGTTGGCAACGAAGTTAGTTAACTGTACATGTGCTTGTGGAAGGTACACTCATATGATATGTGAACTGTTGCAATTTTGCAAAATATTCTGTGGATACCTCCTAAGTATCCCCAAGCTGGCTGAAGGCATTCTGAAAGTCTTGGTCTGCTTTCGTTTGTTTTCAATACCTTGATCTTTCGACTGATGGCAAAAGCACTAACCGTATCATAACTTATTAATCATAACACTACAGACGCTGCCACCCAATGATTTAGCAAATGTGTCCAATGCCAATGAACCTTCTCCGCTTTGGGTCCCACAGTTCTGGTACCCAGAGCTGGATACATCTTTCTTGAAACCAAGATACATAATGAGGGCATCAGTATCTTCAGCAGAATTCACAATAGCTGTGTAGCCAGACTCCAATGTATGTAATGCGTGTACGATCGTGTGTTGGTTTTGTCATGTGAACATTCGAGCTCGTTGATCTCCTTCCAGTGATCTTGGGTGATGCTATAACAAACATCCTCACAGGCCACATGTGACAATTTGTTATGGGGTCTGTCACTATGTTTTGACGACTTCAACTCTTCGACCACGAATCAGATGAGCCTACAGAGCTATTTCCACCATTTCTGGATCGTATGGCCCTGGTGCAATGCTTTTGAACGGGATACCAAGTTTTGATCATTGAGTACATCTTTCCAATTCCTTGATAAATGTTTCCAAATAGACATCAAATACAACATCAATCCTCTGACTGTATGTACCCTCATGCAACAGTAGAGACAAAAGAGTTTCTGACAGATGTGCAAATGTCATGTTGTTAACGTTCTAAAGGGTGTGATAGAACACTAATCATGTGCAGCTGTCTGCTTAGGGAAACAATGATCATATCACCAAATGATATCCCATCGGCTTTAAGGACAACTTCTTTAGCTTGTGTCTTGCTAACATTCTTCTCATATCACTGAAGGTTAGTAGTTTTTGCTTTGTCAGTTTTCTGAGAACTTTACAGTTAGATTGTCGATTTCCAACCGATTTGACTTGAAATTCTATTATGCCTCCGTTGCTAGTTTCTGACCATTGAGAAAACCCTGAGCAACATCTGGTGAAACCAAGCTACCTGTTGCCAAGTTGACTAAATCGTCTTGTTCAGAATTAAATAAATGGTTCGATAGGGTCAATCAAAGATTGAACCTCCTTCTCGCCCTTTTGAATTCTATTGTGCTGCAGATCTGAGAATCCTCTACACTGGTCATCTTCCGGAGTTGCCTAAGGTACATGCTCCTGTACTATGCTGTTAGATAGCATCAGCGTACAGCTGATGGTTTTAGACTGAATCACCTCGTTCCGCAAGACGTTTGAGTGTCTTTGTTCACTGTCTCTTCGATAGTCTGGTCATCCGGAAGTCTGCCAAAAGGGTATTTGGAGCCAAGCTGCACCGAAAAACCGCCATTCATGAAGTAGTTATACACCTCTATATTATCAATTAATGGTTGTGCAGGATAATATGGCAGGAATCTCGCATAGTGGGCCGTATCGTATGCAAAACACAATGGTATCAGATCTTGTATTGATGCCAAGTGCAGTAATCAAATACCTTCTCTCGATGCTCTCAATAAACCTAGAACAACCACATGTCATTATAGATCATCCAGAATGCTGACAAACCTTTGAGTCAGGTGAGATAAACTTCAAAAAGTTCCAAAATGCGTACACGTGATTTTGACTCAATGTATGTATGATTACTGTATTCTGCGGCTGTAGTAGTAGAAACATCCTAGAGCTGCAATCAGTCCTTCTTCGCTTTTGCCCACTGTGTCTTGTCCTCAGCCAAGATCTTTAGCTTGCTCAGGTCCATTCTTGACTTGAGTGTACCTCATCCTACTTTCTTGAGGTCACCTCGTAGTACGCTTAGCAGATTTAAGCAATAACGTCCTCTCCTGGCTCTGTATTTGCTGGCTCCAAGTAGGGCGAATTCCAAGGCTCTCTGTGCTGGTGTGTCTTCCTGCATCCTTAGCACATGGCCAAACATGGACCATCTTTGTGGGCGACTTTTACAGACGGCGGCGGCGTATTACACATCGGTGTCCAGTGGTGGTGCGTAGGTGTTTGCGGTGACATCATCAAGGATACGCAGGTTGCATTGTATAAACGTAATCTTTTTACCAAGGGCATCTTTGATCTACGAATCCATAGCTTCCGGAAGGATTGGAAAACAATGTCCCCCATGATGCAGTGTGCAGCAATGTCAGCAGTACTGCAACGTAGTGAGCCCAGGATTTTACTTTTCCTCCATGGTTCGCCGCCACGGAGTGGATCGTCATTTTATTTAGTTTCATGCTTTGTAGATAGGTATATGTGGGTGAACTCTGTTTTGGATTCATTCATAAAGAGATTCTCAACAGTTAGTTTGCTTGTAGCTATTTGGAGAAGTTCGTCAAGGAGTTTCTTTTCCTCATCTATAAAGTCCACATCGTCGGCATATTCCATCTCTAGTGGCATGCTCAGGATTGACACCGGTGGGTTTGGTCTTGTGGAGCTTCCCGCACGGATTTCAATGCAGCAGCCAGGTAACAGATGAAGAGCATAGGGGATAGACCATCTCCCTGTGGGGAGCCGATTGATGTCTCAAACTCTACAGACTTCACTGATTTGACTCGTACTCTCAGCTTAGTGTCTGCAAGCAGTAGTCTCACTAGTCGTAGCTCATCTTCCTGGCAACTGGCTTGGCGTAGTACATCTAGGATCTTTGAGCGCTTAATTGTGTCGAAGGCTCGTGACATGTCAATGCCCATTTTACGGAAATCCCAGCTTTTGGACATGACTACCGACACAAGCATGCGTTGAGCCCATACAATGTCTGCGCAGCTGCGTCCACGTTTGAAGCCACTTTTAGATGATCCGATGAAGTCGTCGATCGTGTCTCAGATGCGGCATAGAGTAACATTGGATAGGATTTTCCATACGTTGTTAAGGAGCACAATGGGCCGCAGATTGGCTGGGGGCCAGGTGGCTTTTTGGACTTGGGTAGCGCGATAAGGATGCCTTCAGCATCGATGGGAAGGTGGTGCATAAAAGCTGAATTGATTATAATGCGTGATCGGTTTTGAGATAATGTCACTTGCATATTTGAATAGTTCATTGCTCATGCCATCAGGTCCAGATGCACGTCCATTTTCAGGGCTTTAAGTGCGTTCCCAACCTCTGCTGTATTAATTGGTGTTAGCAATGCCCTGGGGTCTTCTGAGAATGGGTGCAAGGGGTCATCATCGTAGTCAGTGAACTGTTCCTTGAACCATTCTCGAATTGCCTCGGCTTTGCCCTCGTCAGTCCCGATAAAGTGTCCTTCAGAGTTGTGTACAGTTAGTGGTGGTGTGTATTCAGCAACTCTCAGGGCTCGGGCTGCCCGAAACATTTTGTGACAGTCATCCGTGGCAGTGATTTCATCTGCTAGGGGTCTGCTTGTTGGATAGCAAGATCTTTTAAGCATTCGCTAATGTGGCGCAGAATGTTATTGCCTTCCTGGCATAGTTTGGTGCGATCTTCACTTTGGCCACTTTGATAGATGCGCAGACGTAGCGCTTTCTGTTCTGCTGACAGTTTTACTGCGAGAGAGTCGTCAGTATATCTAGTTATGTTGTTTTTAGAACACCTATGGTGCTAGTAGCTGATGATTCCATAAATATCAGTATTTTGGTTAGGGCCTCGTTTGGATCGGAGCTGACGTCGATGCTATTTGCTCCACGAGGGCCTTTTTGTATGACATTTGAGTGTCAGTGTCACTGATGAGCTTGGATAAGTTGTAGGTGACTCTACCCTCTTGCCTGATATGGTGTTTATACATTAGGTAGAGCTGGTTCATATGGAGGCGTGTAATGACTGGCTTATAGTCAGAATTGAGGTCTGTGCCTCCATAGGAACGAGCATCCCGAAGTAGGGGGTTTGCTGCTGTCTTGCATAGTATGAAATCTATTTGGTTGAAGACAGCTTTTATAGCCTTAGAACCTTTTGGGGCTTTGCGATCAGCAATGTGTCCAGTCCATGTTGTCCGGTGGAGGCATGGGTGTTTGAAAGCCGTATTTGTGGCAAATAGGCTATTGGAACTAAGGAATGCCACCAGTGCATCTCCATTGCTGTTGTGCATGCCCTCTCCATACGATCCCATGCATGAGCCATGTCCTGAACCTGTGTCCGCAATGCCGAGTTTACCCAGCGTGGAGTTGAAATCGCCACACACGAACAGTTGCCATCTAGCTGGGATAGTCATGGCGGAGCTCAGTTCTGCATAGAAGGAATCTAATATAGCTGGATTCTCTTTGGCCCTTTCGGTAGTTGGCCCATATGCATTGACTATGCGACACTTAGTGGCGGTGCGCTATCGCGTTGGTATAGCCAGGTCGATAAATGCAACGCGATCATGGACGTATCCAAAACTAATGACATCATCGAATACCTGTGGTCCGATTACGAAGCCTAATCCACGGTAAGTGGCCTGTTTTTGCTCCATGAGTACTAGCTTATAGCCTGTTTGAAGTTGCTGCTCTGAGTGTTTAGTTACTTCAGTCTCTTGAACGCATGTGATATCGATTTTATAGTGTTCACAGTCTGCACCTAAGGTTTGCCTCTTTGATGTTGAAGTCAGACCACGTACATTTCACGTAGCTATGGTAAGCTCCCGGAATGATTGCCTTGTCGGAGGATGTCGAGCACAGTTTCTTGTTAGAAGGTTAGACATAGTTAGAATTGCCTCTATATGCGGATGTTAACCCGCAATCCTCGATGACTTAGTTTCCCAACAAAGTTGGTACTTACGGAGGAGACTGGCGTGGAGGTGGCATCTTTCTCCCCCGATGATGTAGTTTAATGAAGCATATGAGTCTCTGATGCTTTGCAAGACTTCTCCCATCTGGATCATATCGGACATGTGTGGCCTTTAACCATGGAACAAATCCTTTCCATGCAAGCATTATAAGTGCATTAGCTACCAGTTTATGTAGCCTTACTTCTTCTTCTTCTTTTCGTTCGCTGATCATACCGCCAGTCCTGTAAGTGACTATCGACATGATCATAAGCGTTAAGTGCGTGGATCCATGTTTATTAGAGTGCGCCGCGCGGCCTGGAACCTCCGTCTTCAGCACTCGAGGTTTCTGTCAGGGTTACCTCACCCATACCTCCTTTAGTCGCCTCTTACGACACGCAAAGGATACGGAAGGTGTATTCTAAGCCCCACCTACAGGGCAATGTAGCCTTACTGCCGGGTTGTATTTGTGGCCGTCCATAACCCCGGCTACCGAACCTTCTGCAACATTTTCAAAATGGGTATTGTGGGACAATAATTTCAGGAAATCTCCCGTATGGCCTGATAGATAGCACTTAATTACAAATAATCAAATTAGTCCATATGTCAATGCAGATATGTGCATCGCTTAAACTGGCAAAATCATGTTGTATCTTCTAACAATGTCTATAGGCCTAAAGATGGATGCTAACTTTAATATTTCGAAAAGAATTTGGTTACAAATTTTTGCGTTTGGGCTAAATTCTGCGTTTGGGCAACATTTAAGTCGCGGTGTATATAAACCATGGCAAAGTATTCTATTTACGGTGGAATAATTTTTTATATGTCCATTATATAGAGTAGAGACAAAATGGCGGCCATTTTGGAAGCCATCTCATATTTCGAGCACTAAGCTGTCAGACTGGAATGGTTATCATATCAATTAAGCTTTTTGAACTTTTAAAAAACCTAACCAGATTTTGCCAGCTTAAGTGGCACCGATATCTGCTGTGGATTATGGACTACCTACGTCTCCCTCCAGCCTCTATCCCCACCCACCCACCTCTCTCTCTCTCTCTCTCTCTCTCTCTCTCTCTCTCGCTCTCGCTCTCGCTCTCTCTCTCTCTCTCTCTCTCTCTCTCTCTCTCTCTCTCTCTCTCTCTCTCTCTCTCTCTCTATCTCTCTCTCTTTCTCTCTCTCTCTCTCTCTCTCTCTCTCGCACACGCACGCACGCACGCACGCACATTTTAGCCTTAATGTAAGCGTACCGTGAGCCAACGACCCATCTGCATTTACTGATGAGAAAATCCAACATGAATGCTATAATCAAAGATCAATCAACATCACTTAGGCGAAGAAGAATCAATAATGCATCCGCGAGTTAATGAAGGTAAATATACAGTCACCAAGTCCAAAACCAGAAGCGAGCATCTTCTTTGGGGCTAAATCATTGCGGTTCTTTAAAACGAGTGGTCGTAAACTACGCGTCTTAAGGAACCACCATTGTTTGCTACCAGAAGTATAATACCATATCAATATAGTGGTATTACACGACCTTCCGGACATTACCTAGCACTTATTGATGGCCCATACATAGTGGTCGTTATATACAGGTGTAGGTGTGCGAGCCCAATATTTATATTTGGATAGCTTATTGGTAATACAGTACAGATTACAAATAACTTAAAACGTTTTCAAAAGAAAGCAAAACATACTGTTGAATATTTTGAACATAATTGGATATTAAGGCAGCAATGTCTTCCAATCTAATTATATTCAAAATATTCAACAGAGCATTTCTTACTAACTAACATGATCCTGTTTTGTTAAGATATTCACTTTTTCTGAGCTGTACTGTAGTCTAATATGGTTCAATACTTTAACATAATGCGTCTGTGTTTGTCCTAATAACTCAAACATAATATTAATGGGATATTATTCTCACGAACACAGGCAAGTTCCCATGACAATTTATCTCATCTACGTCGATGCAATTTTTATATATTAAAAAAATATTCTCATATAATGGCTCTTATGAATAAAGAATGGTATGACGTACAGAAATTCACGAAGAAATGCGATAAAATATGAAATGTCTGAGACCAAATTCGGAGAAAGCTAACAGAGTGCTATGGAATGTTTCAATATATATGGTTAAATCATGAGAGCGATTGCTTGAGGAGTGCCGAAAAGATGAATAGGTTGGTTAGCGGATGCGAGAATTTGCGAGGGATTCATATTAATAAGACGCGACAACAGCGCCGCGTTGAACGCACTACCAACATAAATCAACGCGTTTGTATAAAATAGATTTTGAAAGATTTATTTCCATAAAAGAACTAATTTGCTGGGGCTTTGAACGCGATAAACTTGCGAATTGTTTCCCATGAGTGTTGCTGACCATGAGCAGATTATTGAATTATATCCGGTTTATTATTGATGTGATATTCTAGCAGAAGCACTTCAGACGTCTTCTACGCGAACATAATATTTTACTGCCATCAACTTGGAATTACTCAATCAGTGGCTAAGATCGGGTATATTATAGTGAGATTTTTATGATCGGAATGCCCGAGAGTATAATCGGATAACGACATCACGTGGTACAGATTATACTCGATCACACCTGCTTCAAGCGAGGTTAAAAGTGCGCGCATGCGTAGACAGGTAAACCGACTACGCGATACCTTTGATCTGTGTACGTCCAGAATATATCCGAACTTAGCCAGTCACTGCACCAATCTCTGACTATGATTGCGCGTGCGCGCACGTGTGTGAGTCTGTATACGCACACACGTGTCATTCTAAGGCGCATTAGCAACATGGACCTTCCCATAGACTGTCAATTTAACCCCTTAAGCCTTAAATTTGTTCAAGAAAATAAAAATCTCATAGAAAGTGCCCATTAGGCCACATTCTCTCTCTCTCTCTCTCCCTCCCCCGCCCTGCCTGCCTGCCTGCCTGTCTGCCTGCCTGCCTGCCTGTCTGCCTGCCTGCCTGCCTACCTGCCTGCCTGCCTGCTTGCTTGCCTCCCTCCCTCCCTCTCTCCCCCGCACTTCCCTTCCTTCCTCCCTCCCTCCCTACATCCGTCCTATCTTTCCATCTCCCCAGCCCTTCCCTGGCTCGTATATAGAGCCAGTCATTCCAGTGGTAAATTCTAAAAAATAGTTTTCTCATGGTCTACAAATGGACATTTCTCAAAATCGCAGAAACCGTTTTGGCTGATATGCGTGCTAAATGGTTAAACTATTTGATGCAGAAATATTGCCTATTGCAATGTATGGGTGCGAAGTGTGGGGATACGAAGATTTCAAATCTCACTATTACATTACTGAAATATATCCTTAAAGTTAGAATAGCATACTCTCTAATATTTCCATGGCAAAGTGGGACACCATCGTACCTGTTAAAGATTAATATACGGGGCAGGATGATAGGCCTCTTGGTATTAGATGTATCGGAAAAGGAAAGCAAATTATCCTGGATAATTTATAGGTACATGTGCATGCGATATAATAAATAATGAGAGCGTACAATTTAAATAATGATGATGATGATGATGATGATGATGATGATGGTGCTGGTGGTCGTGGTGGTGGTGGTGGTGGTGGTGGTGGCGGCGGTGGTGGCGGCGGCGGCGGCGGCGGCGGCGGCGGCGGTGGTGGTGGTGGTGGTGGTTGTGGCGGCGGCGGTGATAATGATGGTGATGATGGTGGTGGTGGTGGTGGTGGTGGTGGTGGTGGTGGTGGTGCTGGTGGTGGTGGTGGTGGTGGCAGCAACAGCAACCAATCAAATTAGTTTCAAAATATTCAACAGCTTACCTGTGTAGTTGCTTATGAAATTGATAGTCAGGGTGTTCAGAGATCGATCGATCCCAACACGAGCGAGGTGTGGGTGGAGCTTAGCGAGAGATGGGAGGGGCATAGCTAAAACCGGAAAGGTCCATTGTATAGCATTGCGGAAACACATGTAGCAACATATAGTTGCATCTTGACTTTCAGGGGGATTTTAAAACCACGAACACACAACTGCGAAAAGGACTGAAAAACGATATCTCCTATTACACAGCGATTTCCAATGGAGCAGGATCCTTTGACATTAGAACAGGCTTGAGTAGACCATCCACTATACTCCAGCCATGTCCATTTGGAGATGGAAGATTCTGAACAGCTTGCAATGAACGTCTCCAAACAAGAGCTTGAAAATTGGCCCTTTCGGTGTGATGCTTTAGACTATTCGATGTAGGTGGAAGATTTTCATTTCTTTGTCTCTTTTGACAAAAGAGCCAATAACGGGTTTCATCAGCTGTCTTTCCCACATCCCTGGTGGTATACAACTCACAGACAAATTTCTCACATAGAATTGCAGTATTCGGTGATAAGTCAACATGTTCGCCGAGTTGGGCTAAGCTAAGCTGATGACATTCAGATGACTTTAAGAGATTGAATGCTTTTCTCTTAGCGACTCCAAATAATGCACTAGTGCTATCACAACCTGTAAGAGAATGAAACCCAGGCAAAGACAGACAGATAGCTGGGCCCAGTACTTGAGCAACTGTATGTATTGGTATGTATCGCAATTTGTCCTTTGTGCCCGTACGGAACCATAGTTCAGAACAGTGAAGCGAACGATACGTTTATATACTAAGTACTGCCACGTCTGTATCAGGAGACTGTATAACAACACGCATGTGGTCTTTTGAAGCGTGTAGCGCGTGCAACATCATACGCGTATCTGCTTCCTCGTGATCTGATCGAAGTTCTTCCAAATACGACGAATTGTTCGCTGAAATGACAACAACATCCATTCTATCGTTAAAGCCACCAGCAAGAATGACGCATTGTCGGCAGATAGCATATTTGGACCAGTATCACGCCACCGCTTGCTGAGAAATGCAACCAGGTTACTTTTGTTGCTTGGATTGCTGATGTACTTGGCCCATTGCTTTGGAACGGGAGTATTTTCTCCAGCAATCTTTACTTCCAATGCTGTTGATGACCCACGTTTTAGCCGCTCTTCCGCTTTGAGAGATTCCAGTCTATCATATCTGTCAAAAACTATATCTACTCTGTTGCAGTCTTCTTGACTCAGTGGAACTGTAAAGATGTGCCAGTATTTATCAGCCAATTCTCCAAATGTAGACGTACCTACAGTTTTAACCATTTGCACAATTGCCATGCCATCTACTACATAAGCTGTTGCGCCTGTCTTGTCAACAGGTGGAAGCCGTCCATCAACATTTACTTCCTTTTCTAGTTCACTTAACAAAACACTTTTCACATTCTTTCTTAGAGTCCCATCCGTACGTGACAATGATAGTGGAACAGCAGACAGTTCATACGTCATCACTAGTTTTAAATCAACATCTCTGGACCTTGCGGCAATAATTAATCGACCAAATAGTTCGCGGTCACATCTCACATTGTGAATTTTTTCATCATTTGTTTTGAGTTTTTTCTTCTGTGCTAGGCTGGCAAATGTTTTAAGTTTTAAGTGTGGCAACGTGTCCCAAAAGCTTCTCGTGTTAGTGTCCAGCCGCTCCTGAACAAAATTTTCCATAATCTCCTTACCAATGTCACAGGCGGAAACAAGCCTCTTGGCGATTTCACTAGGCAATACCACGCCAGTTGCAATGTTTACAAGCGGAAGACACTCGCTGTCGTCGTTTTCCGCAATATTAAAGGGATTGGTCATTATATCTGATGAGAACATCGAAAGTATCTTCTGCACATCGGTTTCATCCCTGTTCATTCGATTGGTCCCCATTTCCTTATGTACTCCAAACATGTGACTATCTTGTAACCCACACATTTGCTTTGTGACCGTTGTTATGGCTGCCCTCTCGTGGCTAGTTAAAAACCACCTCTCCAGAGCTCCTGGCTTTTGTGTTATTCCAATAATACCACCTCGCTTTTTGGAATCCAAATTAATCGATTGCTCTAAGGCCATATCTGTCCACACTTGATTGAATGGATGGTATGAGCGACTTACGGAATGATTTCCATTCAAGAATTGTTCATGTACATGGGGATGTGTACTTGGAAGCATCTTCATGTCCGCAAGATATATTGGCAGCCATCTTGCATAATTGGTTCTGTCCATGCTGTAGAAATATGGCGCCATAGCAGCAGTAGCAGATAGGTGTGCCTGCCAATCTCCAGTTCTCTCAGCTCTTATGAATCCAAGCAGCAGCTCTACCATATGAATATATGAGTTCCAAAATGCGAACAGGTGTGATTTCGAGCTTGACTCAACTTTAAAGGATTTGAACAGCTGTTGCAATTTATTCACGTACATACACACCTCTTTGAAATGTTCT